>JAOTOM010003746.1:0-182105 GCA_034440615.1 Ashinkailepas kermadecensis
CATAGGTAGCCTGAGAATAACTATTGTACACTCCAGAATACGACGGATAGTTATAATCCAGAATCCAGAATAGTTGGAGCTGTGTTGAAATGGAACTATTTCTGTATGTTGTGACTGTTCTTTCGCTGCCTGCATTCAGGAGGCTACTGGATGAGAACTGATTACCATGCAAATTGTTTGTAATACATTGGCTATATGGAAAATCGTAAAAACAGAATTTCCGTGGTTCGAGTTTGGCCAGCTTTGTCGGGTTCGAACAGGTTAAAACCGCCTAAAACTACTTGTCTGGACAAAACTAGCTTTGTGTGGCATTTTGGGAAAACTAACCTTGTATGGGTGGAGGGCTGGATATCTCTATTGAAGTACCTACTTTCAGATAGAATTGGGAAAATGACAACTCAGCATGAACAGGGTACGAAACCAGGAAATGAGAGGCCAGACCCCACCCCCGACCAGTGTTAAAATAATGATTCCTCGTTAGATATGAGAGGTTGAAACGAGTGTAGCAGTTCGTCGTAATCGCCATGGATATCATGTAATGAAAAATGTGTGAAGCCTGCAAACCCAGTTTTTAGACAACTGCGTACAAATCACTGTTCCCACTTTGCATGTTTGAGAGGTACCTAATTTGTGGACACCCATATCAACGATAATGATACAAACACCTATGCTATGCACTGATATTGCAAAACATAGCACATAATGGGTAATCCCTTCACCTAGAATTGCGCTACGAGATGTTCGATATCACGATCCCTGGATCCGTTATGGTGAGCATAAGAAGGATGCTTGTAAACGGGATACAGCTAGAAACAAGGAATGAGGACTTAACAAACACGCACCAAGAAGCACAATGTCGATACTCATTTGGGAATGATGTCGATTCTGTGTTCAGTAAGTGGTATATTCCACCCCATTTCGCGAATAATTTATAACAGGCCCCAACCCACCTGGGATCTTCAGCCATGTACTTCAGCATGATCAAGTAATCGCACAGCTAAAATAATTCACCTATGCTGCCCGAGCAGCTGAAATTTCCATTAATTTCCACCGAGCCAAAAATGAGCATGCCTGTGACAATCGGAAAACAAAACAGATTATTATGCCTCTTCGCGCTGATACAGTTCACCACCATGAACAGTATTTGAACTGCGCTGAATTCGTTGGTAAAAGCTTCGCTGAAACTTGTGTAGCCATTTATGAGCATAGGCATAACATTTTTTTTTGGCTATACAGAACTGCCATTCAATTCTGAGTAGGTCTCCTCCCGACTGTTAATTTATGGTTGGCATATTGGCCTGACACAAATCAACCCGAATGCGCCAAATGGCGAAAGCCTCATTCTTTTCAATGAATCTGCCCGGGAGCATGCGCTGGCAATCCCTGTCAACACGACAATCACCCAAATAATTGCAGCAACCCCACGGACACCCATCTGAATGGGAAGCCCTCTTATGTCACCAAACATCAAATAATGTGTCATGATGGTCACAGATACCAACAAGACATGGAAACGTCCTGGGAGAATCAGTGAGATGAGTCGCCGACAAAAGATAAAAATGGTGCGAATTGGGAGCAGTTGGGGGAAGGGAGGATGGGTGAACACCCTGGTAATGTTTGACATCCAGTATTCCTAAATTGTCAAATTGTACGACCAATTCGTTCACCCATCAATCATTGGGTGTCTCGTGACAATACCAGGTCACAATTCAGGTTCCATAAGCACCGATGTTCTCACAGGTGGCCAGTCATGGACGCCCATGACTCCTTTGATGACACATATCCTTCTTACAGCCAGAACATAACTGGTGTGCTCTTGGAGCCCTCAGGTTTGTTGGTCACCACCTCTCAGGTCTGAGGGCATCTATCAGTCTACCACCTTCTCCAGTAAGCTTCTGGTGTCGAGACATACATGACGAACTCAGCTTGCAATGCCTGTGCTTGTTTTAAGTTACCAGACTAAAATCATGGACCAAGTGCATATCTGCAACAAGCTTCACCAAGTGTGTGAACCAAGTAACATACAAATACAGGACAGCAAAACACATGCTCATCACACTCTTTTGCTCACCTTTTGAAATGAAGCAGAATCCAGGGGTGTTAAACCTCTGCCATTGAGAGATGCTGCATGAGCAATGATGCTGTACAGTATTAGCAATGCAAGCACATGCATGCTAAGCAGTTAAATCATTCCAATGCCAGACGTTGGTCAGCCTGCCAATAGCAACAGTGAATGAAATAGCTTGCATGCATTGGAAACATCACATTATGTCATCATCATCATGTCATTAACATCATCATATTCTCATAGCAAATAGCAATGTTCAATGAAAAAATAATGCATATGCAACTATTTACATCAGGCAGACAACCAAAGAATACAAGGACACTACTTTGTTATCTGAAGCTCTCATTTTCTGCCCAGATATATTTATGCAGGTGTGCAGGTCTATTTACGAACTTAGATGGTTGGTATTTCAAAAGGAATATGTGATGAAAGTTTGCAAAAAGTAATTTCAAATCAATTTCAAAGCTCAAAAACCTAATCAAAGATGAGTGAATAGTACATGACATTGAATCAAACATGATTCAAAGTATAATGCACCACAGAAAAAGACAAAGTAATGACAATTCTAGGATAATTTTCTACACAGGTTACTAAAATGCAACATGCAATATATATATATATATATATATATATATATATATATATATATATATATATATATATATATACACACATTTCACAAGGGGCACCAGCTGACCTTCCAGGGGTGCACTTTCCACACTGACCAAAGTGTGCCTCTGGCAGCTGAAAGATAAGCTTTCCTGTTACCCAGATGGTCTAGTTGCAAATTGATTGCTTTTTAGGGTATCTATTCACAGCATTAAGGGTGTTCTGCTACACAATGTAGACATTTAGCTTATTCAGTCATCCTAAAGGGGATGAAGAGCATATTACATTCATTGTAGACAGCACCAAGCAGGATGAACCAAAAAGGCTCATCTGTGTGGATTTTGGTTGGTTGGTTGGTTATTGGTTTTACGACACGTCGACCGTTGAGTCATGTAGCGTCACCAATCTCTCACGCCGATTGGTCGCGGGCGAAGAGTAGCGAGTGATTGCCATTCTCAATGGGCTAAGCAGTTGGCTACACAAAAACCTTTGTTTTCAGTGTAGGAGAAATAAAAAGGGCACAGTCAGAGCATTATGTATGCTCAGCATGGCCACCAAGGACTTATTGACACCAAGGTCTTACAATGTTAGTTTTGCAAGGCTAGTGAATTAGATAATTTTGCCCCCATCCTATATACAACTGGGCTTAATGAAGGATTGCCAAAGCATTGAAGCATAACAAGCCAGTACTCCAACACACTAAGAAAAGGAACCACAGAATAAGTGATGCTAATATAAAAGAATCCATATTTTGTGGGCCTCAAATTTGTCAGCTAATGACCAATGAAGATTTTGAGATAGTGATGGATGAAGATGAGCATGTCATTTCACATGTCTGTTACTATTTGGTTACTGTACTATGCACAGTCTCATTCACATGAGACCATCTCTGGCCCATTGCTGCTGGGCCATTGGCTGCTGCTGGAATGCCACATTTGGCAGTGGCTGGTGGTCCAGCAGCCACCCATGGCCCAGCAGCAACTCAGGGTCCAGATACAGTCTCTGCATTTGAACCAACAACCTGCTGCTGCTGCTGGAATGCTACATGCAGCAGCAGCCTGTGGTCCAGCAGCCAACCTTGGCCCAGCACCAACTCAGGGTCCAGATACAGTCTCTGCATTTGAACCAACAACCTGTCATCCAGCATCCTGTGACTACAGTCTGGCAGCCTGATCCTGCAGTCCAGCAGCCTGGCCCCACAGCCCAGCAACCAAAAAGACAAACTCAGGTGTATTAGTATCCCATACACAAAGGGAGTTAGTAAGCAGATAGGTTGCATGCTGGCTAAGCACAACATACATGTTTCCCATGGCTGAAAGCCCACCATGATGAGCTTACTCTCATGGCATAAGGACTCAATTCTGACACAAAACTGTAAGGGTGTTGCATACAAAACTTCCTGCCAGTGTAGTGCCTCCTATATTGGAGAAACCTGCCAACCAAAGTGTCTGCCTGAAGGAACATGTGGCAGCTCTCAAATATTTGAGTAGCAGCACTTCCCCACTAGCCAAGCACTGGCTCAGGTGGCAACAAGAGTCTGACCCCATACCAGTTGACTACACTAGCTGTAGAACAACAGTGGTATCTCAGTGTGGTGAGGGAGGTGATCTAAATCAGGATGAGCACCCCTTCACTCAACCAGGGTGTCAGGATGTCCAAATTGAGCACAATATGGGACAGTGTGCTGTGAAAGAACACCGGAATCCACCACCAATACCAAGTTCAACCCATTTAGATATTTAGGTGTGATTGTGTACAATTTGGTTGTGTGTAGCAAAGGAGTCATGATGCTGTTGTGTATGATGAGGGTGTTATTGTCTGTTTTTCTCTCATCTGGTATGTGTTGCTGTTTCTTCTGCCACTGAGAGTGGGCTGCCTTTAGGCTTTCTCATGTGACTGACTTGCTAGCTGGATTTTTTTTGTTTGGTCTCATTTAGCTCATTGCCCTCTAGAATACCTGTCAATAAAGGTTGAAGTACTGGCTGAAATATTTTTAACTTTACCCAGAGTGTGTTTAATTAACTAAGTATTTTGATCATTGATATCCTCCCGGGTAGAAACGTGCTTCCTCAATTACTTTTTATGCTATATTTCCCAACTCCAAACCACTTTTTATGTGTTGTTTTGCCTCCCAACTGAAAAGTATGCATTTGCAGAGGAAGCAAGTGGTCACATGATGTTCAGCACATTTATAAACATTGCATTAAAAAGGGAATTCTAAGAAATCAGAAATTACCTACCTTAAACTTCAATTTTACCTTTATTTCTTGCCATTTTATATGCTTCTAGGTTTGCCTCAGAATTAACCCCTTTCAGTTTCTTAAATGTCTGCTTCTTTGACTCCAGTAAATGTTTTGCTTCCTTGGTCATCCAGGAAGGGTGCTTAAACTTGTTTAATCTAATTCGCCTATTGGGAACAGACCTATTCTCACCTTGAAACAGTTTGTCTTTCACTACGTATTCCCCAAATTTCACAATCATCTAAACTTATTGGTATTTCTGTCTTAAAGGGTGTTTTGGGAATTTTCGGATTTTTGTCCCGGAATATCATGTTTATTAACGTGATTCGGAAGATGCGATCATTCGTTTTCTCCGTAAATGCTTACGTCTCGGTTAATCTTAGCGATATCTATAATGCGCCATATATGCCACACCGCTGTTGTTTGTTGCATAATTTATCCATCCCTCACCTGGCACTTCTCAGACGTGATTAAAGGGACATTCAACACTTCACGCAGTTGATTCAACACTTTTTCACGTCAAAAATGCTTAATTTCCGCCTCTTTGCCACATAGATGACACCACCATTATTTCACCGCAACGCCGGAAAAAACTAAGCAGAGCACGGCTTCCGGGCGTGATGTACGGATGACGTCACGATAAATATTACGCTTGTTTTGAAATTATAATATATAAGTTTATATTAGTTTAGATAAGAGTAGATTGTATTACGTTAGGTTAGGGTTAGGTGAGGTTAGGTTTTCCTATTTAATTATTAATCATCATACTGCTTGTTGGACAAGACCGAGCAGAAGCACTCTTTTAAATATCACTTCGCGGTCCGTCACGACAAACATTACGCTTGTGTTTTTAAATTAAAATATATGAGTTTATATTAGTTTAGATAAGAGTAGATTGTATTATGTTAGGTTAGGTTAGGCTTGATTTTCCTATTTAATTATGAATTATCATACTATTTGTTGGAAGTCGTGAGGATAGACGAGACCGGGGTCACAGGGGTCACTTTGAGGTCAACCGTTCGAAAATGGCTTCGGTGTGTGTAGGTTGTGATCCAGTGCCATATGATATAATCAAACTTTGCTATAAGGACAACCAAGCGAGCTTAGACTTCCTTAAACGCCACGGAGTTCTTCCTGCCGGAGTTGTCTGCTCTAAGTGTTCCAAGGCCTGCAGGTTGCAGGAGAGTAGGCATCGGTGGGAGTGCACCGAGACGTTTCGTGTCGCCAGAAGGAAGGAGAAGAAGAGGTGTGGGTTCGTCACAAGCAACTACAAAGGAACTTTTCTCGACGGAACCCGCCTGGAACCGTGGCAAGTTGTGTGTTTTATTAATCTGTGGTTAGATAGAGCCGGGACCATCTCATTAAGGTATGTGAACGTTTGTAGCGTTAGCCAATCAAAGCCTCAGTCCCATGCCTATGACGTCATCATACCGTACCGACGTGACTATGACGTCATCGTTCAAATTGAAAAGTAAGCATTTACGGAGAAAACGAGTGATCGCATCTTCCGAATCACGTTCATAAACATAGTATTCCGAAAAAAATCCTAAAATTCCTAAAACACCGTTTAAGAAAAATTTACCAACTATCAATAACCATTCCCAATGAATTTCATCAATGAATATCCTGAACTCATTGTAATTTCCTTTATCAAAATCTGGAATCAATGTTTTGTTGGTTCTTACACTTCAAACAAATAAGGAAAAGCACATAATGCCATGTTCGCTATTACCGAAGGTACACTGTATTGACCTCAATATATAACATACAATATATGTTATATATTGGGACTGTTCCTGACCCTGATCCGAGCAACTTGCCCCGTGTTTCCTTGTGCTTTTGGAGCAGATCGGAATAGCTCCAATCTACTCCAACTCACTGTGGTCGAAGAGTAGGGAGGAGGGGGGAAAGCTTGGAACCAGAATATTTAAAGAACGGGTACACCCAAGTTTAGTATATTCTCAGATCTAGTATATACTGTGCCTTGGTGACGTCACAGATAGAATATGCGATATTCTACTAGAATGTGGTGGAAATCTGGCGGATTATAGAATCCTATAGTAGAATATTCCAAATCTAGCAGATTCCTGGCAATTGGTGATATAGTGCCGCAGCCGCGGCAAAAACTTCACGCGCTTCATTTTTCTTATTTTGCTATAATTTTCATTAGAAAAGAGCATATGGTACTATGGCATGCTGTACTTTCTCCTGTATTCAGCTGACACGAGAAAGCAAAGGATGACATGAAAAAGAGTCAAAAGAATGAGAAAGAATGTTTAATTTCATTTAACAGCAGCTTCCTTTTCTGCCAAAGCTCGACGCACGACTGGCCTTGAGGGCCAGCCGGTCGTCATGGCAACGACTTAGGCCCCGCCCTCCGGGAGTCGGCCGGCCGGTTTTGTGTAGTGTCCTCGTTTACCGGCAAGGAAACATACTTTTTCGGGGAGATACAAGTAAAAACGATCCGGATTCGTATGTAGAATTCTTCAGGTATTCGCATGGTATCAAATTTGCCTATATACAATACAAATTGTCTGCGTAAAGCCGTGGAAAATATTGGCTATTTTGGCTTGAGACGCACGCAAAGTGCTGCCGAGTATCGCCTCGGCTACGTCACAGACCCGGAACACCTTGACCCCCCCCCCGCTTAGAACAGCTTGGAGTAGCACAAATGTGGCGCGGAAGATACATTTGTGAAGCGCTTTGTGAATGCTTCAAATTTGTTGCGCTCTTATTTGGAAGCGTTTCTGCGGACTGTGGGGAAGCTAGTATCGGAGGAAGAAACGAGGAAGGGTATCAGGAGCTGGACCAGACCAGGAGAGGAATGCTGTCACAAAGAAGAAGCTGGTGAACCTGAGTGAGAAAGAAAATCGAGCAATGCAGACGACGAAGGCCTGTTTGAAGTTTCACTCACTGTTGAGGAATGGACAGACATGCTTACAACATCTGGTAAAAGGTTTCGACGAGAATGGACCATTGCTATGGCGAAGCACACTGGAAAGCACGTTAGCCCATCATGCGTGCTCTCGTTCAGAGGCCATCGAATCAAAAATGAAGATTCCAGGAAGAAGGTTGGACACTACATGAGAGCATATGCTACGTGTAAATTTCCGAACTGTGCAAGTTACTTCATATGGGTGAAGGATGTACCAACAGGAAATCGTGACATCAGGCAATTCGTCCGGCGTGAAGGATCATGCTGTCACAATGGCCCACCTCGCCGCAGGTGGCTAACAGGAAAACAGCGAAAAGAAATTGGCAGCTTGGCAGCTTGGCTCAAGCGTTTGAATGATTCCAATAAGTGAATTATCCGGCAAGTTATGCGGTATCCCAGATTTGACCCGTCTGACCTTTTCGCCTCTGAAGGCGAAATGATTCGTCGTAGCAGAAAATGGTATCGGGATGCATGTACGGTATGTCTGCGAAGGTTGTGTCAAATTTTCAGACGAATCAGAGAAAATTGGTGAATTCGTTTCTGAATGCGTTGTTGAATGGGACGCTAGTGCTACCTGATGAAATGCGCTATCGATAGAGGTCAGGTCACGCAGTGTGCTGCTTCTTGTGTTGCTAGTGCATGCATCAGTGTTGAGATAGTCTACATTCAATGCTTCGTTCGGCCCACATACGGTACCCAAGTGGACTACTTTCTTTTTCTGAATTTCATAAAACCTGACCTGAGGTCAAACGCTTACGCTGACGGGCACGTGCTCGGATGTGCTGCATCCTTGCTCGGTGGGCGATTATTCTACGCTAATATCCATCCGATAAATGTATTCATGGAAATTGTATTCGGTACACCGTGGTATTCCCATAGGGTGTAATGTTAAAGTCTTCGTTGACCTGAGGTCAAATGGTGACCTCGAAAGACCAGTTGACTTGGTGTGCTGCATGCCACGATGATAGCGGTGGTACAAGCGTTTGAATGATTCCAATAAGTGAATTATCCGGCAAGTTATGCGATACCCTAGATTTGACCTGGCTGACCTTTTCGCCTCTGAAGGCGAAATGGTTCTTCGTAGCAAACAATTGTTTCGGGATGCATGTACGGGTATGTCTGCGAAGGTTGTGCCAAATTTTCAGACGAATCGGAGAATATTGGTGAATTCGTTTCTGAATGCGTTGTTGAATGGGACGCTAGTGCTACCTGATGAAATGTGTCATCGATTGAGGTCAGGTCACGCAGTGTGCTGCTTCTTGTGTTGCTAGTGCATGCATCAGTGTTGAGATAGTCTACATTCAATGCTTCGTTTGGCCCACATACGGTACCCAAGTGGACTACTTTCTTTTTATGAATTTCGTTAAACCTGACCTGAGGTCAAACGCTGACGCTCACGGTCACATGCTCGGATGTGCTGCGTCCTTGCTCGGTGGGCGATTCTTCGACGGTAATATCCATCCGATAAATGTATTCAGGAAAATTTTATTCGGTTTCGGTACACTGTGATATTCCCATAGGGTGTAATGTTAAAGTCTAAGTTGACCCGAGGCCAAATGGTGAGCTTGAAGGTGACATGCTTGGATGTGCTGCATTCTTGTCCGATGGGAGATTTTTTGATTTGGTATAGTTGCATTTTTGGGGCATTTTTGGTGAACGGTGATGAATCAGTGGCCATAATGGGTCATTTTGATTGATGTGCTCCATGTACGTGCTATGTAGACTATGACCTGCAAAAATCAGGTATATCCAATGTGTCACCATGATTTTATTCGGTACCCCGTAAATAGATATAGTGCATGAGTAAAACCAACTTCGGTGACCTGAGGTCAAACTTTGACATTGAAGTTCACGTAATTCGATGTGCTGCATCCTTGATGGGCAGCGGACATCTAGGCGTTGGAATCATTCGGCTAAGTGAAATACTTCGAATTGTATACGGTACACCGTTTTTGACCCGAGTGACCTCTCTGGACCTCTGGAGATCGAACCGCTCGTCCTACTGAATAATCGTTGTTTGCCTTACTTTTGCAAGCGACGAAGATCATATCCTGAAAAAATGAACGAATTCTTAGAGTATGCGAATAGGATGCTGAATGCGAATGCGAATGCGTTGCTAATATCATGGACATTCACAATAGCTGCAAACAAAGAGACATGTTCCGCCTATTTCAATATCATACTCAATTATTGTACACACACCTAACATTCGAGACCTTCAAAATTATTTCGATTTCTCAACTTTCTGATACCATACGGCAAGCCACGTTGAATGACACCAACCTCATGAAAATTGGAGTCATAGCGAGGAATCGCGAGGAATTCGGAATATGTAAACTAACATTAGACGTTCAACATTGCCATTGACATCGCCGGTTCCAAATGTTACTCCACGCTCACCACGGGCAGTTGCTTGATACCAGATTTAAGTAGGGTTTGGCGCAGAAAAATGCACCTCACAAGTACCTTACGGCACGTTGAATGAAACCCACTCAATGGAAATGGAAGCCATAGCAACGAAGCGTGAGGACTTCGAAAAAAAACTAATCTTTAATCTCGAGGTTTCACATTGACACGCCCAAATTTGAAATGTTACTCTAGGTTCGCCACGGGCTTGATACAAGATGTGGGTAGCTTTGGGCGAAGAAAACAATGCAAGGCGACTGAAGAAATCGGCTTAACCCACTGGCAGATCCAGGGAGGGTCCATTCCGGCCATGACCCCCCCGAAGCGCTTAAAAGGGGGGGGGGCATAGTGTCTTTTGCCCCCCCCCCGCGAAACCAACAGAAGTTAACTAAATTAAAGTGCAGTAACCTTTGCCGAGATTAAAAAATAGCGTCTGGATGAAAGAATCTCCAATTTTAAAGATTGTTTTATATATAGTTGTTTGGAAGCCAGTATGGCAGCATAGATTCGACACACGTCGATGGTTCCATGCTGCTTAAGTTCTGCTTACAGCAAGAGTTGACAAAATCGGATCTGCCAGTGTGTACACGTGCACGAACGTTGACGTAGTACAAAATATTGAACGTGAACGTTTTGGTAAACAAGAACAAAAATCCAGTAACATAGAAACGGTGGAGGTAGGCTTCGGAAACGCCGGAAACCGACAGTTGCCCCCCCCCCCCTCCCTCCAAACCGGTGGGCTAGATCCGCCAGTGGCTTAATCCTTGACCTTTAAAATTAGTTTATTTTAAATCAATCAATCATATATTGAGGTCTCCATAGTCCAGGCAATGTAGAAACAAGGCATGTACGTCATGGCTTTTCAGCCCTCTCGTCAAATCACAGTTGAAAATATAAGATAAAATGCCTACTGACCGTCTCCTGATTTAAAATCTAACAATAATAAAGCACATTTGAGATGAGCGTATGCAGCACTATATCACGGGTGGCCAGCATCCTTCCTCAACTTCTCATTCCATGCCGCGATTGCCCTGTATGGGAAGTTGTGTCTGGCGAATTCAGTCCTAATCCTAGGTAACTCGAGCATATCTGCGTCTGTACCTCGTGTCCGCCTACTGGAGACTTCGTCACGACGGGTGAGACACTCTGCCAAGCTAGGAGGGACGGATGTAGACAAGAGCCTCTCGACCATGGCCACATCCCGCTCTTCGACCATACTCTCGACCCTCGGCCATCCCAGCGCCTCAAGGGTGGGCGTTATGTGTTCTCGTCTGTGCTGGCCGGAAACGATACGAGCGCCGAAATTTATGATCTTTTGAATTCTGTATTTCTGCGATTTGTTACAACCTCCCCAAACTGTCAAACAATACTGAAGGTGTGGGAAAACGAGAGCCTGAACAAGAAGTTTCTTTGTCTCACGCGGAATTTTGTGACGTAATTTTGAAAGCCCGACGAGAACAAAATAACACCGCCGAGTGACCTGCGACACTTGCTTTTCCCATGTAAGAGCCGAATCCACGAATACCCCTAGAATCTTAGCGTGAGGCGAAGCCTCAATTTTGTTGTTTCCGAACTGGATGCTGAACGGGGCTGACTTTTTGCGCAGGGGTTTAATGATCAAGAGCTCAGTTTTGCTTGGGTTAATTTTGAGTCGGCTCTGAGTGAACCAATTTTGGGCGACGCTGAGTGTGTCTTCGACACGCTGTATAAGCCTGGAAATATCCGAATCAGAGTCCAAAAATTGAATGTCATCTGCATAAGAAACTTGCTTACCACAATTTAGATGTGAGACCAGATCATTTGTGAAAATCAAAAATAATTTTGGTCCCAGCTGGGACCCCTGGACGACGCCGTGCGTCACCGGCAGGGGTCCAGCGGAACTGTCCTTAATTCTTTGGGTGCGGTCACTCAGCCAGTCCCTGAACCAGTGGTCACTGATCCCGTACCAACCGAGTTTGTCCAGAAGACGGTCGTGCTCCACCGAGTCAAAGGCACGGGACGTATCAGCGGTCAACAAGACGGAAATCTGACCACGATCGCGGTTTGACGTCAAGTACGACATTGTCTCCAACATGGCGGTTTCGGTTGAGTGGCCGGAGCGAAAGCCGTGTTGGTTTCTAACAAATACATGATTTCTATCCAAATAAGCCGACAACTGCAAATTTACCAGTTTTTCACATAGTTTGCCAACGACATTGAGAATTGAAATGGGCCTAAAGTTAGCTGGGTCAGTGCGATCTCCTTTTTTGTGCAAAGGTAACACAATCGCTTCCTTCCACTCAGCCGGCACCTCTCCAGATCTTAGCGAGCTGTTTACCACATGTAAAAGGTGCGGTCCTATGACAGGGAATGTCAACCTCAGCATATCGATCGTGATGCCATCACTACCGCACGCGCGTGACTTTACACTACTAAGCGCCAGCGACAATTCTGGTAGCCTCACCGTCCGCACCTGAAAAGAATCCGCACACACCAGCGGAGGGCGTGGGTACAGTGGCGCCCCCTGCTCTCGCTGAGCCAGATCACTAGCGACATCTGCTCCCGCACGGACAAAGAATGAGTTCAGTTCAGATGCCCATGTCGGATTACTATGAGGTGGTGATGCGGTTCTGGGTTCCGGTTTCTTCGAGGCCACGAGAAACTTGCGGATGTCCTGCCACGTCATCGATCTGCTGTTCCGGTAGGACGTGGCGAAGAACTCGGTGCTGGCCTTGCACTGAGCTCTCTTCACGGCGTTTCTCGCGTCCCTGAAGGCTTGCTGTTTGGTGTCATCACCCCTGTCCTGGTCACGCTCCTCCCGGGCTCTGTCTCGGTTGGCCATGCACTCCCGGAGCACTTCGTTGTTTTCTAGCCAGGGCAGAGGTGGGTGAGTCAGCTTCACGGTTCGAAGCGGCATGTGCGCGTCGATGATGGGCCCCCATGTCGCTTGCCACGCTTGCCACTTCTCCGCGGTGGTCTCAGCGCTGTAGACATGGTCCCAGTCTGCTAGTAGCATGTCTAGACACAGGGCGTCAGCGTCGACTCGTCTGGTTGAGCGGACGGTAATGATCCGAGGCTTCCGTCGTTCGCGTTTCACGGTGAAATTTACCGCGACAACGTCGTGGTCGCTGATTGAGCACTTGATGACACGAGGATCAGATGTCAGATCCGGATTGCTGGTGAGGACGTGGTCAATTAGCGTCGCGGTCGTCCCTGTGGTGCGTGTAGGTGACGTGATGAGCTGAGTGACGGACAGCTCCTGCAGCATTTCGAAGTAGCGCTTGACGCCGTTGTTCGCGTCGGGTCGCAGGAGATCCCAGTTCATATCACCCAGGGCGTACAGCGGCAGATTTTTCGCTAGCAGAAAGGTGAGCTGATGGTGCAGGTCGTCCAAGACGGGAGTGACAGGAGCCTTGGGTGGCTTGTAGAGGACACCCGTGATAAACGGTGATTTCTCAGAGAACCGGAACCAGAGGGCCTCCAGCGGAGAGTTGAGGGTGGGCACATCCAGCACCTCGGCCTGCATCAGGTCACGGTAAATAATGCAGACGCCTCCGCCATGGGTACCCCGGTCCCGCCTCTCGACCACGTAGCCTGGAAAAATCAGGAACGTGTCATCGGTATGCTCAGTCAGGTATGTCTCCCCTAGGCACAATATGTCCAGCTTGTGCTCCCTCAGTAGGGTTCTCACATCATCCAGAGACGGCACCAGGTGATAAACGTTCAGGTGAGCCACCCGGATGGTCTGGTGCGGCTGAGGTTGTCGCTCGTCCGGCCGATCACTGAAGCGTGTTGTCTGCCGGGCTGTGAGTCGGGCCGGTGTTACAAGTGTACGGTGCATGCCGTGATCGGTCTGGGGTCGGAACATCGATGGTCAGCTCCCGACGCTGGCGACGCGACCACGTCGCCACTGGATGCGACGGCCGGCCCGGGTGCCACGATGTGTGCACCGGGGCCGGGCGCTCCGCGCGGTCGCCGCGCCCAGCTGGCCGCGCGGCGCCACGGCCGGTCTCCATGGCAACGGCAGTGCTCTGGTGCAGCCGGTCGACCAGGGGCGAGGGAGTGACGTCACCCGCCACGCTGGACGGAGCAGCGGCAGCCGCGCCTGGCCCGCCCTAATGTCAGTGACAGTAGCGAGGGGCGCGATATGGTGGAACAGCGTAGAGCGCGACGTCATCAGCCGTCGGCCGCCGATTGGCGGAGAGCACTCCACCAGAAGCGGTAGAATGCCAGGCCGGGTGACTTGACCCCACCCACCCAGCCAGCGCGCCATCGAGGGGGCAAAACACGAGAAATATGATTTAAAAGTCAAGGATTAAGGATACGCTTTATTATCTTTATAACACGGCGCAACAAGCCACATCGGATGACATCCACTTGGTGCATGTTTGACGGCGAGATGTCCTGGATTCAAAATATTACTCCAGAGTTCACCACGGGCTATCGCTTGATAGTGGATCTGGATAGGCTTGGACGAAAAAAAAATGCGAGGCGACCGAAGACATCAGCTTGACCTTGGACGGTTGAGATTCTTTCCAATTTCAACATTCTGATATCGCACAACAAGCGACGTCGAATAACGACCACCTTCCGCAAATTGAAGCCATGACGACGAAACGCGAGTCCATCGAAGAACTCTATCATTTGAATTTGACATGTCCCGGTTTCAAATGTTACTTGAGGGTTCACCACGGTATATCACGTGGTACTATATTTTGGTAGGCTTGGACGAAAACGAAAACAAAAATGCCAGGCGACCGGAGAAATCAGCTTCACCTTTGACCTTCGAAATTATTTAGATTTCTCAACCTACTGATACACCGAAAAAAAGATACCTCGAGTAGTTCCCAATTTTTTGCAACTTGAAGGCATAGCGACCAAACGCGAGACCATCGAAGAAGTCAAACTAATATTTTACCTTGAGGTATTACCTTGACTTGTCCTGGTTTGATGGACCCTCACTAGTTCACTTTAGCTCTTAGGGGTCTTGTTCTTCCATCAAGCGCACTTTCAAATCCAAAGATCATCCAAGCCCTCTCTGACCCTTAGGTACCCTGCTTATTCGTTAGCGGTCAGAGGCCATTCCAGCTAAGATTGCTCTTTCCAGCTGGCATAGGCATTCCACAGGAACTCGGACACACGAAACAGAACCCCTGAACAGAGGTGTTGTTCTATGTATTTTGTTATTTTTGAAAGCGGTCTCTGTTGCATGACATTTTTTTCGTCAAGCCCCCTTAAACAAACTCCTGGCTGCGCCACTGCTTGATTATGCCACTGAAACGTAGCATAAGTATTTCTGGACAAACGTGGGCATCCTCCAAATCCATTTCCACTCGACACAAATTATAGGTACGCCATTGGTCTTCAGCGTAAGCATACCTATTCCATGCAAGGGAGCACCACGAGGGCGCGGTCTCCTCTCCTTCAGCCCGGCCGCGGTCAAGCCGGAGTAATCGGTCCCTGCCCCTATAAAACTGGACCCGCCTCTGGTGTGGTCTGCCTAGACACTGAAATTACCTATTCGTAAAACCAGTGACTCAGCTTAGAAATCACCGACAAGTAATTCAATTCAGGGAGCATCTACTCCAATCTCTCGCTCTTCACGAGCCAAATGCATGAACGCGGCCAATGCGGCGAACAATCCATGTCCTACATTCACATGTGTCGCCGCTCTGGCGGATGCACCTGGAAGCTGTCACGCGGGGTCTCCCATTGGTAGATTATGGTGGGGACGTGGAGTGAACCGTACGGTCGATTGTGGCATGCAGTCGTCAGCTGATATTATAAGTTTTGAGCATTATAGGCTCTGAGCATGATATATTCTGTGCATTATAGGCTTTGGGCATTAGTGGTTTTGAAACATTAAATGCTTCGAGAGTTATACTTTCTGAATATTAGTTCAAACGAAGCATTATAGGAATTGAGCGTTACAGGTTTCGAAGCATTATAGGTTTTGAGCATTATATGTTTTGAAACATCCCCAGGACGTAGTATTAGAGGTTTTGAAGCATTATAGGTTTTGGATATGACATATTCTGAACAACTATATGTTCCAAGCATTATATGGTTTGAGGAATTATAGGTTTTGAGTATTATAGGTATTGAAAATTCCCCCAAGACGACAATTTAGAGGCTCTGAAGCATTATAGGTTTTGAGTATTATAGGTTCTGAAGCATTATCGGTTTCGAGTATTAGAGGTTCTGATATAGACCCAAAATACCGCGTACAATGGCTCAACGTGAATTTGGAACATCTGCGTCACATATGTAATCATAATACAAGCACATGCAGCTGATTTCTAGTCCAAGTTGATCCAGACGTTCCAGCGCTCGTTTTACCGAGTTTGCTGTGAACTGCTCCAAATTACTCCACTCTTTTTCTTGGGCAGGGTCAGGAACAGACCCATAGAGGTCAATGCGAAGGTCTATCGCCCCCACCAAATCGTACCGGTAGCGTGACGTCACAGCGGCTTGAAGGTTTTCCTTCATAAGGTTATCTAATGGAGGGACGTCACTTTTCGGGTAAGTCAAGCTCCAAAATGAAACGTTTTTTTTAAAAAGAAAAACCTTGCTTATTTGAAAGACACATCCATTTGCTATCCATAAATGGAACCTAATTGGGATTATTTGCTTATACATATTGTACATTTATTCTCAAAGATAATCTTGCACAGTCCCGCAGCATCCATGGAGGAAAAATGGTATGGGGCGAGCAAAGTATGGAAGGAGTAACGGGATTCTACTCAATGACGGATTTAGGATTGCGCTAAGGAATGCAGGGATATAATTTTGGGAGGCGCCTCAATACTGTTAGGTCATGGGGCCAGGCACGTAGTCAGACGAAATCATCCAGGGGGACGATCGTTTCCTTCCCCGGCTCTACCCAGTGTGAGTACATCCATAGGCGTCAGGGGCGGGAGCAGGGTGTGGTGCGCTGGGAGCCTGTGTCCCCGTGAAAATTGGCGCCCCGAGAAGGCTTGACCCTTTCAGTGTGCTGGAATGCACCCTGCTCTAAATTTTCTGCCAGATGCGCCTCTTGCAAGGAAAAGGTGCCCCTTAACTGTGCTCGAGTGCACCTCCCATTCTTTTAAACCAAAGGCGGCTCTTTCGAGAGAAAATGCAACCCTCAAGTGTTCAAGTGAACCCTCCCCCGATTCTAGGACAAATGTACGTAAGGACAAATGTACGTATGGCAGATGTATGTAAACAAATATACGTAAGCAAATGTACGTAAGCGCAGATGTACGTATGGCAATTGTACGTAAGCGCAGATGTACGTATGGCTAATGTACGTAAGCGTAAATGTACGTATGCGCAAAGGTACGTATGCGCAAAGGTACGTATGCGCAAAAGTACGTATGCGCAAATGTACGTAAGCGCAAATGTACGTAAGCGCAAATGTACGTAAGCGCAAAAGTACGTATGCGCAAAAGTACGTATGCGCAAATGTACGTATGCGCAAATGTACGTAAGCGCAAATGTACGTATGCGCAAAAATACGTATGCGCAAATGTGCGTAAGCCCAAAAGAACGTAAGCGCAAAAGTACGTATGCGCAAAAGTGCGTATGCGCAAATGTACGCAAGCGCAAAAGTGCGTATGCGTAAATGTACGTAAGCGCAAAAGTACGTATGACTAAATGAACGTATGCGCAAATGTACGTATGCGCAAATGTATGTATGCACAAATGTACGTAAGCACAACTATACGCAAGTGTAAATGTAGTTATACACAAGTGTACGTAAGCGCAAATGTACGTAAGCGCAAGTGTACGTAAGCGCAAAAGTACGTAAGCGCAAATGTACCTAAGCGCAAAAGTACGTAAACGTAAAATAATGAAAGAGCAAATGTACGCATGAGCCTATGTACGTACATTTAGGCATATGTGCCTTTGCGTTTAAGCACATTTGGTTACGTGCATATGCCATACGTACATTTGCTCTTGCGTACATTTGCCATACGTACATTTGCGTTTGAGTAAATTTGGCATACGTACATCTGCACTTACGTACAATGGGGTCTGAAAGCTACGATTTGGCCACCAGGGCGGCGCTGTACGCAATGGTCACCCGACGAGGAGGCGTCGGCCATCTTTGCTGTGCATTTTGCGTGGGGTTGCCGGGAGTCGGTGTTGGCATGTGGCTTTTATTAGGGTTGCAAGTCATTTAGGCCAAGGATTTCGGAAATATTGTGTTGAAGAAAGGTTGTGGGGGGTGGGGGTGCAAAGGGTGCCCATGAACATGGGAGGCTGGGCCAGGCCTCATATGCCTGGCTTCAAACAGCCAGACTGGTAGCACTGGCTTGCAGAGGTACAGTTACAGGTCCCCCTAGTGCAGTGGTTCCCAACCGGGGAGAAATTTCCCCCTGGGCGGAAATTTCGGTATTTCAGGGGGAAATTTTGATGGGATCCATTACGCATTTGTCTCATTGACGTGAGTGATGTCTTGAGTGACATACAAATATAACTTAATTTTTTAGGGGGAAACGGCAGGTTTGGCCAGAGGCGAAAGGGGAAATGGACCAAAAAGGTTGGGAACCACCACTCTAGTGGATGTGCAGGTTCCCTGAGAAGTTCCGGTATTCATTTAGCAGGCATCACACATTGGGTGGGGCTGAAACCTAACCCGGCCTGACCAAACCTGACCTAAAGCCTACCCTAAACCCCTTAATCTGTACGATAATTTTCCCAAGATGGGGCACAATTTCACAAGTGTCAGACCCCCCACCCAAGATTGGCACATGGAATACCTGTGGGTCACACCAGACATTGCTCCCCCCCCAAGACCGGAACATGGAATACTAGCAGGCCTCATCAAACATCACTTTCCACCCTGCCTTCTCCAGGAAGGACATTCTTGGCTGGTATCCTGGCACAGCATGGGCCCCCTCTCTATGAGGTCACCCCCCCCTTGACAGCTTTCTGGATCCACTCCTGTGTACAGGACCCACAAGAGATGTGGGCCCCTGGGAGTCAGTGCCCCAAGTAGTGCAGGCTCCCTGAGAGGTGGGTGTGGGCCCCTAATGGGGCCCATATGAACAACTACCTTGGCAAGCTACCTAGCTCTAGGTGACCAGATACCCACTGCCCAACCTAACCTGCAATGCAATTTTGGTGAAATTAATTTGACTGAACATAACTTATGGGTGGAACTCAAATTATTAGTTTCAAATTAAGTAGGCTAACAATCCAATCTTAGCATGTTAGGTATTAGCCATGACAAATTCCTGGCTATGGATTGGGGTGGGGGGGGGGTGCAGATTGGAGTCAATTTCTCACCCTTGGTGTGGATTGGTGCATATTTTCACTGTGGGCTGATGTGCCCCAGTGAACCTTGTGCCATACTTTACAGTTTGGACAATAGATAGGTACTTACCTTGGTACCTAATGTGCCTAGGTACCTTATCAGTGCTTTCATAAATGGTTCCCACTACGTCTTTTACAGAAAGGCAGTCAAACAATAGTTGTTTTTCAAATCAATTGTCTGCCTTCTTACCTTGCAGTCTGCTGGAAACCTGATAGATGGATCACGTTTATGGCAGCCGGGAACCGCACATACACCCATACTTCTGGCTTGCTTCTCCTAATTTTTCTAGCGCACTAATGGTAAATATTCTAGCAAACTAGACGTGTCTGAAGTACATTCAACATAATTAAATACGCGCAAACAACATACGCTGCTTACAAAATGTACAATAGGCTTTTTAAATATAAAGATTCTGCCCTCCCTAACCCACAAAACATAGCGCTTTAGGTTCGCCAAAGAAGGCTGGGTGACCATTGACTCTCAGCGCCATCTACATCTTTATCAACTTTCAGACCCCATTGCCATACGTACATTTGCGCATACGTACATGTCATTATTTTCACCATCAAGAAAGAATGCATAAATATGACCTGTGCGAGGCAACACCTCGCACCGTGAACGTGTATGGCAACACTTCGCATCGTGAAGGGGAAGGTGAACATATATGTTTATGGCAACATATATGTGTCTGCAACAGCATGAATGCATGTTTTTAATCGAATAAGATGATCTATTGTGTTGGGTACTCGCCGGAAACCACATTGAAGGAGAGATAGAAGAGAATTTGTTTCTAGGCGCTAGGTCAGTCTTTTTATAATCATACGTTCTAGATATATAATCATACGTTCCTAAGTTTCCCTAGACAACTGGTGAAAGCAATGGGTTGAAAATTGTTGGGGTTGCTATGATCTTTGCCGTGTTTTGGCATCTGAATGATGATGGCTTCTTTCAAACGATCTGGACAAATATGACCTGACCATAATGCTTTAAACGCTCGTAGGATGCAATGCTTAGTGTGGTCGGGAAACGTCTGAAAAAAAAAATATATAGTATTGATTATTACACAATACATTATTGGGGTGCAATTCACATGAAGTTAATGGGAAGCCCCACATCGATGGGACGCATGCTCAATGGCACCCCATGTTAACAGTCTAAATTAGTGGGGGACAGAGCCAACACTGAGGGGGCATTTGCCCCTAAAAATATATCAAAGAACACCCCTGGTCTAGACGCATGTGAATGAAAAATGGAAAACAATCCTGAAAACCAGCTGTAGGTTCCGTATCTGCACATGGGTGATAAGGGCGTGACATTCCAACCAGTTTCGGTACCTCCGTCGGTAGCCTAAATATAGTGTTGGCGCCTTTTCCTGGCCGGAGGTGTACCACATTCCCATGGGAGGCACATGCCCCCAGTGCCCCCCATCCTTGTTTACGTCCCTGCACCGAGTGGCGAGGAATTATGTTGCAACAGTTAACGCTTACTTGCTCCTACCCCTCCTTCCCAGCCGTGATCTTCCGTTGGCCTGTCTCATCATACTGCTACTACCCGTGGCACCGTGCGATTCCTGCGGCGCTCGACATGAATGCAGGCAGCGCGGGTCCAAGCAAAAAGTCCTAGTGTTAGGGACAAATAAGGCTTAATTTCGTGGACAAGGTTCTTCAAGCTTTCAAATGAATCCAATTTTGTCCAATTTTGATGGTATTTAAGATTGGAAATGTCGCGTGTAAAACACGGAACTTTGGCTGGAGCGCCTACGGGACTGAGTGATTATGCAGTCCATGTGACGTCACCGGTTGCCAAACGATATTGGTGGGTCCCTGCTCAATGTGCTTGTTTACAAAGTCAGCTGGCCAATACGAGGACCTTGGTGCCCTTGACATTATACGATTGTGACGCTGGAGGTTTTATTCTGGTCCACAGCAGTCTTCGACACCGGCACAGCTCTCAGACTTGAATCGATAGTAATATGACAATATTTCATGTGCATTTAGTGTACATTTCTGATGAATGTTTTGGCATCAGGCTAGGTTATGTTAGGTTAGTCTAGCTTAGAGGTTTTTTATCCGAGAATTCGTGAGAACAAAAAATGTTTGAAATTTTTCCATTTTTCAAAAAAGAATTTGCTTTCTTGCATGGAAGCTTAGGCTAGGCTAGGTAAGGTTATGCAACAATTTTTGTTCTTTATTTTGGACATTACTTTTATGATATATTACCCAACTCCAATCCCCTTTTGAGTGTTATTTTGCCAGTAAATTTGTGCTTTAAGGTGTTTATGAATTATTGGAATTATAATTCCAATACAATGCTTATCAATGCAAATAAGATGATGGGACCACTATAACCTATGCAGTTGATGCACCCATAAACCCCAATAACAACAACAACAATGATGGGACCACTCATTTGTGCAACTCACTCTGTGCAAATGCTTACTTTTCAGGTTGTGAGGGAAATAACACAAAAAGGGCCTTTGAGTTAGGGAACACAGCATGAAAAGAAATGTTTAAAATATTTTTTTTTTCAATGCAACATAACCAAACCTACCCTAGCTTAACTTCCATTTGGAGAAGAAAAAGTCCAAAAAGTAAAATTACAAACATTAAAGAAATGTATTTTCTGAAAATATTCAAAATAAAAAAGTTAACCTGACCTAACTGGTATTCTTCAAGTATTACCCCTCACACTTCCTTTATCTCAACAATGTATCCAAGCCATCATCAGCTGACTGCCAGTCAGCTGTTGGTGATGTCACTCAAATGCACACACCCTGCAGCTGAATGCACTGAATGATCCAAGGGTGTCACCAGGAATATTTATAAGGGTCAGGTTAGGTTAGGTTAGGTTAGTGCTAGGTTAGTGTTAGGTTAGGTTAGGTTTTCATCATAGTATCATAGCATCTGCACACCCTCCCCTCTGTATCTTCGAGTGACGTCACCAACAGCTGACTGGCAGTCAGCTGGCGGTGACTCCGGATGCATTGTTGATATAAAGAAAGTGTGAGGGGTAATACTTGAAGATTGCCACCTAACCTAACTTAACATAACTGCTTTTGAAGGAGAAAACAAATTGCTTGACATTTTTTTATTTTTGTGAACATTTTTGGGTAAATTTTGGATAAAAGGTGGTTTGGGATTTTTTTGGAATTGTTTTTCAGAATATGATGTTTATGAATGTGACTAAGAAGATGAAAACACTCATTTTTGGTGCTGATGCTTACTTTTCAATTTGAACGATGACATCACATCAGTACTGTGTGATGACGTCATATGTATGGCACTGAGGCTTTGACTGTCTAATGCTACAAATGGTTCATATACCTTAATGAGATGGTCGAAGTGGCTTAACCTAACCTAACCTCATGGTGCATAATATAAATTATAGTTATGATAAGCCAAGAGGTAAGCAGGTTAGGTTAGGTTAGGTTGGGTTTGGTTAGGTTAGGTTAGGTTAAGCTACTTTGACCATCTCATTAAGGTATGACCTATGGGTTTATCTAGTATGTGAACCATTTGTAGCATTAGCTAGTCATCCTAACCTCATGGCACATTATATAGATTATAGCTATGCTAAACCAAGAGGTAAGCAGGTTAGGTTAGGTTAGTTTAGTTTATGCTGTTTTGACCATCTCATTAAGGTATGTGAACCGTTTCTAGCATTAGCGAGTCAAAGCCTCAGTGCCATACCTATGACGTCATTACACCATACCAATGTGATGTCATCGTCCAATTTTAAAAGTAAGCATCAGCACCGAAAATGAGTGGTCACATCTTCTTAGTCATCTTCAACATCATATTCTGAAAAAAAGTATTCCCAAAATTACCAAAACACCTTTTATCAAAAATTTACCAGAGAGGAAAAGAAGAGGTGATAGTGAAGTGATGTTTATGTAGTATTTGAAGCTGCAGTTACAGCCACTTCATATGGGCAGCTTGACCCTGGTGTCAGATTCAGTAAAGCCTATGTTGACATGTAAACTGGGGATGAACATTGCTCCAGACATCCAAAATTCAATCATTCAGGGTTAACTTTGCAAATCCCAAACCAATTCTTCATTTTTGGCATATTTTGTCATCAATTGTTTCCCTGTTTCATAAAACATGCCCTGGGGTCCAGAGGGGGTCACTAAATGTATGTTCCCTAGAACAGCATTCACCAAGAAATTGTCAATAAGATCACTTAGTTAATTTTAATAGCTATAAAAAACAGCTTTCAAAACACCCAGACAATAACTTGCTTTGAATCATTAAAAGTATGGGATAATTTCAATTTGATTCAATATTTTCAATGAAGATGATCAACATTGATAATCTTCAAGAATTAATGAAACAAATCACATAGGTCACACATATAGCACAAAGCAGATACACTAGTAAAAATTGTCACAAATTTCACCAACATTTTTTTCTCAATGCACTTCATGGGTTGGGATTCCAAAATGGATAGGACACCACACCATGTTCAAACTCACTTTTGATACACCATTATGCAGCTAAAGATTTATCCTGCAGAGCCAGGTGTCAGTTTGTCTTGTTTTGTGCATTTATGATGGGTGTGGTGTCTCTGATGTATGTTGTCTCAGCTGCTGCCAGCCACCATTGTCACAACAGTGTAAGATGATGGGGGTGTTAACTGTCAGTATGGGGGACGAGTGGTCTAGGGGTAAGATGCTCGTCTCACAATCGAAAGGTTGTGTGTTCGAGTCTCACCTGTCGCTACTCTTCGCCCGCGACCAATCGGCGTGAGAGATTGGCGACGCTACATGACTCAACTGTCGACGTGTCGTAATACCAATAACCAACCAACCAACTGTCAGTATGGCTCTGGTGAGCCATACTCTGGTGTTCTTGGAGGTGGCTCTTGGTGCCACTGTCCTGGAGATGACTAGTGAGGTGGCAGCTGATTGCCATGGTTGTATGACAATTTAGCAGATGTTGCAGGTTGCACAGTCCCTGGTAGCACATCTGAAATTGTGTACAACATCGATCTGTTTCTACATCGATCGATCTGTTTTCTAGTATTCTTCATTATTATGTCACAGATGGCCTTTTCATCTTTCTTACAAGAGGGTGTGACTGTGTTTTTATAGAAGATGATGATATTGTTAGCAGTGTCACATGTGTCGTGGCCAGTGTGATGTGAAAGCTTGCTAAGCATGTTTCTCGTGATTGTGTCAAAAGCAGTGTTGCTGCATCTGTTATTAACTAGCATTTGACCCACCATCCACAACTTTAGATGCATGCACTTGTGACCAAGTAGTGCAGTGGGTTATAGCTATATATATATATATATATATATATATATATATATATATATATATATATATATATATATATGAATATGTATATGTGTATGTGTATGGGTATATGTATATATATATATATATATATATATATATATATATATATATATATTATATATATATATATATATAATATATATATATATATATAATATATATATATATGCGTATATATATATATATATATAATATATATATATATATATATATATATATATATATATATATATATATATATATATATATATATATACTAACCTAACCTAACCTAACCTAACCTAACCTAACCTAACCTAACCTAAATATATATATATATATATATATATATATATATATATATATATATATATATATATATGTATATACATGCATATAAATAACAGCTTTTTGTTGCATTGCCTTAGTAACCACCCTTAACGTTCAGTGCGGACAGCTTCTGTGACCACTTGGGTTACTTAACACTTCATAATAGCTCATTTCAGTATTATATATGTTGTGCTTGAATGCTGCCAGAACTCCACTGACAATGCCATTGGTGTTTTATTTCATTCTTAAATCTGCATAGTTGTTGTTATTTGGACTTTACAGTGCTTCAACCCATCTTGGATCATTTGGTTGCTCAGATAATAATGTAGATGTGAATCTCTGTGAATCTCACCTTGCTGTGAGCTAATCCCTTTAGGACACGGCAATATAATACTATGTTCTGAACTAAATGTGTTTGTTGTTGCAGATATATATATAACGACCATGAACCGCATTAACCTGGATTCTCCCAGATGGGATCAGAGCACATACTCTGGTCGTGCAAAGCACTTCTTTGCCATCACTAATCCTCTCAATGTTTTTGCAACATCTACCGATCTGGATCGTGCCAAGAACATCATAACAAGATATAGGTAATACACCCATGTTTCCTTAGACATGACTGATTTGTCTGTAGCAAAGTGCTGTGCGAATATTACAAAAAACTCAGTGGAAAGGCATTTCATTTATATGGCAGTTGCCATTATTCATGTGAGCTTTAGGGGTAAGAAATGAACCTGAACTTCAGGTTATGCCCTCATAGTTTGCTGTTGCACAGCTTGAGTTCAAATATACTCCAGAGTCGTTGTTCTCTGTATCTTTCCCCTTTTGCATTGAAGCTCCTGGTTCTAGTTTAGTAAATAAAACCATGATCCATTAATTAGTGTGTGTGTGTGTATATGTGTGTGTGTCTGTATCATGTACCCAAGTATCCGTCGTCTTGTATATGGCTTTGATGATCCAGTTATTGCTTGATACTGAGGCACTTAGGGATAGCACACCTTGTGGTCAATTAGTGTGAACATTTGCATTTTCTATTTAAATTTGCATGTCTAAGCCAAGCGACCTCAATCACGTTGGGACTTTTGTCCCCCATTAGTACGGTTCTTGTTTCCTTACATATAGATCTTTGTTATGCAAATGCTTGGAATATGGTGCATTTTTCATCAGGCTCCCCTCACATCTTTGGCATGAGTACGTCCTTCACTTCACATTATTTCTTAGCATCATTACATTGCATTCGATGAGTATTATATAATAACAATCATCATTTTTTTAAAAGTGGAATTCCAAACATATACTTTGCACTATGATTAAGTTCTTCATCGTGTCGCGAATTACCTGATAACTGCTTTCAGTTTTCAGTGTGACAGCGATAAAAACAATCCTCACAAAGACTCCAGGTGTAGCACATAATCCATCACTGAAACATCCGCCGTGGAATGGACCTGGTCGGGCTCCTACACTGCCTATGTCGGTGGTGGTGGTGAAACAGCCGCCGTGGAAGGGATCTGGTCGGGCTCCTACACTGCCTATGTCGGTGGTGGTGGTGAAACAGCCGCCGTGGAAGGGACCTGGTCGGGCCCCTGTACTGCCTATATCGGCGGTGGTGGTGAGACAGCCGCCGTGGAAGGGACCTGGTCGGCCCCTACACTGCCTATGTCGGCGGTTGTGGTGACACAGCCGCCCTGGAAGGGACCTGGTCGGGCCCCTACACTGCCTATGTCGGCGGTGGTGGTGACACAGCCGCCGTGGAAGGGATCTGGTCGGGCCCCTACACTGCCTGGTGGTGACACAGCCGCAGTGAAAGGGATCTGGTTGGGGCCCTACACTGGCCATGTCGGCGGTGGTGGTGACACAGCCGCCGTGGAAGGGACCTGGTCGGGCCCCTACACTGCCTATGTCGGCGGTGGTGGTGACACAGCCGCCGTGGAAGGGATCTGGTCGGGCCCCTACACTGCCTGGTGGTGACACAGCCGCGGTGGAAGGGACCTGGGACATCGCCGACAAGGCCCATGTCGGCGATGGTGGTGACACAGCGGCGGTCCGCTCAGGGCCGGCGAGCAGCTGAGCCTGTCCGCCGACGAGATGTGGCGCGCCAAGACGCTGTACGACTCGGCGTTCCACCCGGACACGGGCGAGAAGATGCTGCTGGTGGGCCGGATGTCGGCGCAGGTGCCGTGCAACATGACCATCACCGGCTGCATGATGACCTTCTATCGGTCAGTACCGACTGTGTTGTGGCCTACCAGTCAGTGTCGATTGTGTTGTGACCTACCAGTCCGTGTCGATTGTGTTGTGACCTACCAGTCAGTGTCGACTGTGTGGTGACCTACCAGCAGTGGTAAATTATTCGTGAAATAGGGTGGAGTATACCACCTACTGAACACCGAAGAGACATCCTTCCCAAAGAAGTATCGACATCGTGCTTCTTGAGGTGTGTTTATGAAGTATCCTTGCCTCGTTTCTGTGTCTTGTGAAGTATCATGCTCATGGTCACCATTACATATTGTGATACATAAACATCTCGTGCCTAATTTTTTTTAGGTAAAGAGATTACCTATGATGTGATCTTCGTTCAATACAATATGCTGATAGTATGGCATTCTCATCAGTGTCATTAACATAAGTATCCCTATGTTGGGTGCCTCGAAATGTAGACGTCGACTCATAATATAGACGTCAGTGTCGACTGTGTGGTGACCTACCTGTCAGTTCCGACTGTATGTCGGACATATTCTCACGTGACCTAGCTTACGTTCGCGTGTGATCAGTCATTGCAAGGTGTAGTCAGGTATCCTTCGAAGAAGGCGAAGATGGAAGTTCACAACTTGAAAGAATATTGCTCGTCACGCCAGAGGTACGGGGTTCGATTCCCCGCGATGCCCGCACTTCCTGCCAGGGTGAGAGGCAGGCGACGCCATATGGCCTCAGCTGCTGAGTGCGTCGTAAAGCCATAATCCAATCCAATCCCAAAAAATATTGCCTTCGTGTTGCATTACCGACTCGTCATCTAGCGACAGTGTATAACTCCATCTCCTGTTGACTTCAATTGGAAATTATTACATGCGTAACTCTGTTGGGATGGGTCTAATATGCGACCAAAAAGTGTCTTCGGCAAAACAAAATACCTCACTGAAGACGTAAATCGTGCTTTCTGTCAATATCAACTTGCACAAAACTTGGATGTGCTGTGGCTAGGTGGTCGAGCATCCGACCTCGGCTGCAGAAGGCGTGGGCTCGGTTCTTGGTTGGCTTTGTAGCTAGGTGGTTGAACACCCCACTTCGGTTGCAGAGGGCTGGGTTCTCGGTTCCCGCGACGGACAGGGCCGGGCGGCCACCGCGTGACAGCAGCGCATTTTCACATCCGCGTGGATCCGAGATGACCGCGTGCGGCACGTTCCCGGCGTGTCCCCTCCCCATGCCCCTTCCCCACGAAACTGGGCCATGGATGGCCGGTGAACTTCAGCTGATTGCTATGCTTGGTGTCGTGTCGGGTGCCCGACTAAAGAGAGGATTAACAGACCGACGGCATTTGCCGAGTCCACCCGCGACCAATCGGCGTGAGAGGTTGGCGACGCTACGTGACCTAGCGGTTGAACGCGTCGTAAAAGAACCCAAGGAGGATTAACAGGCTACCGTGATGGGCCCGTGAAGTTTTAGCTCTGGGCTCACGACGCTCATAGCTATGGACCGATCCGTTTAGTATAGCCTGTTCGCGACGACGTTTTCCCGTCGCACTTGTAGCACGTCTTTGAAATGAGCCGTTAATGGTCGACTCCAATGACTGGTGCTCTCTTGTTTTAAGCGTGACGTGACAAATTTCCTTGGCACTGTGGGCCAGAGTGTATTGCGCAAGTGGAGTTCGTGTGTTTGTATTTTCGTATACGTGGGTTTGTGCCTCAGACTCCTGGATTCGGAGGTAAGATTCTTAGAAACCTTGGAGATGGAGAGTAATTTATAGCATAAAGCCATGTTTTCCATACATCCATACATCACGGTACACATTTTCAGGAATATTTGTGTGATAATAAGAGAAATACATGATTAGCTTTTGGGTTGCTCTCTAGTTTTCCTATATGACTATGCCACTATGTACAGCAATGCACCAGTTGTAAAACTCGGCTTTGCAGCAATGTAGTAGTTTGGAAGCTAGTTATTTCTGGATGAAAAGTCGGAGAATAAGAACCAATTGACCCCTGGACATTATAGAAAAGGGGACAGATCGGTGCAGTGCGTTCTCAGAGCGCATCTTTCAACATTCTGTCTGCAAAAGGAGACGACAATTATTTGGCGACAGCATAATGTTTCGGAGGATAACAATCGAGCACGGGGCTGTTTTTCCAGCCATGGTCTGGTATCAACGCAATACATTACGCACCTGCTGGGTTCAGCGTCAGCTGGGTAAATCACGCACCTGCTGAATCTGACGTCAGCTGAGTGTGGTATGCACCTCTGATTCTGGCGCCAGCTGAGTGTATTGCGAACCTGCTGAGTGTGGCGTCAGCTGAGTGTATTACGCACCTGCTGAGTCCGACGTCAGCTAAGTGTATTACGCACCTGCTGAGTCCGACGTCAGCTGAGTGTATTACGCACCTGCTGAGTCCGACGTCAGCTAAGTGTATTACGCACCTGCTGAGTCCGACGGCAGCTGAGTGTATTACGCACCTGCTGAGTCCGGCGTTAGCTGCGTATATGAATTATGCACCTGTTGATTCTGGCGACAGCTGAGTGTATTACGCACCTGCTGAGTCAGGCGTTAGCTGCGTATATTAATTATGCACCTGCTGATTCTGGCGCCAGCTGAGTGTCTTGCGCACGTGCTGAGTCCGGCGTCAACCGAGTGTATTACGAATTTGCAGAGTCCGGCGTCAGCTGATTATTATCATTAATATCATATATTTATGATAATAATGATGAGTATTATCTCATCATTTATGCATCATTTATGTCAATCAATCTATCGTTTATGCTAATTATTTACTCTCTATATTTATGCTGAATATTATCATATATTCGAGTGTGGGCGCTGTATGACCAACGCAGTCGATGCGCCCCTAAGCCCAAATAACCAACCGAACCAATATATTCGAGTGTATTACGCACCGGGTGCGTAATACACTCGAATCACGTTTCAGCTGCTGAGACAGACGTCATCCACAGGACGACGCCGGCCGTCATCTTCTGGCAGTGGGTGAACCAGTCCTTCAACGCTCTCGTCAACTACACAAACCGCAGCGGCGACTCGCCAATATCCGCCAAGTGAGTGCGCGCCGTCGGGAGTGCCCGCCGTCACTCCCGACGTCACTCCCGACGGCGGGCCGTCACTCCGGCCAAGTGAGTGCCCGCCGTCGGGAGTGCCCGCCGTCACTCCCGACGTCACTCCCGACAGCGGGCCGTCACTCCGGCCAAGTGAGTGCCCGCCGTCGGGTGTGCCGCCGGTGCGGCCGAGAGGCCGGTGTGTGCGGGCTGCGACAGGCCCGCCTTGGTGCCGTCTCCGATGAGTGCCCGCCGTCGGGTGTGCCGCCGGTGCGGCCGGGAGGCCGGTGTGTGCGGGCTGCGACAGGCCCGCCTTGGTGCCGTCTCCGATGCCCGCCGTCGGGTGTGCCGCCGGTGCGGCCGGGAGGCCGGTGTGTGCGGGCTGCGACAGGCCCGCCTTGGTGCCGTCTCCGATGAGTGCCCGCCGTCGGGAGTGCCGCCGGTGCGGCCGGGAGGCCGGTGTGTGCGGGCTGCGACAGGCCCGCCTTGGTGCCGTCTCCGATGAGTGCCCGCCGTCGGGTGTGCCGCCGGTGCGGCCGAGAGGCCGGTGTGTGCGGGCTGCGACAGGCCCGCCTTGGTGCCGTCTCCGATGCGGCGCCCGGCGGCCGACTCGCAGTGACGCTGGCGTGGAGTCCGAGGGGGGGGGGCATTCGGCCCCACGGCGGCTCCTATGTCCATCGTCGACAAGCAGCGTGGCCAGAATGGTCGTGGCGGGGCAGAGACAGGACGGACGCGGTGTCGTTGCGCGCGTTTGATCACGCTCCGGTTATTGTAGACTGTGTCCGCTGCTAATGGTGGGGTGGGGATGGGAATCAATGGGCGCCCTGTAATCCTACCTTGGCTACGCCGATGTCCACGACAGGTGAATTCGGCGGTGAGTCGTTGGCATTGCTAGTATTTTATTTCGTGACCACCTTTGTGTCATGATGTTTAGAGGTCGGTAACCGGTGTCACCACTCACTGTGTGCGTACCTTTTCCAGACCATGACCTCTGTGTGACCTGTGTGGAAAGCGCCAAAGCCCTTCCCAGGCTGCCAAAGTTGAAAATTAATTCTTCAAATATTGTGCAAACGGATAAAATTCCTAGTAAAAACAAGCAAAAGATCCATTTCTTCAATACCTGCACAATTTCTACGTCGTAATGTAGTTTGCCAATAACGAGAAACTGGATATGATTGTGGGACATGCGTTGGCACAATTTTATGCTCGATTTCGTATATTTTGGTATCTTAGTGCAGAAGATCTGACGTGAACAATTGTTTGCTATACAGGACGGTACAATTGAACTATTACTCTCAATTAAGCGGCATTTCCGACCGAAATTTGAGGATTTGGGACAACGGGATGACCAATTATCAGCGACGTGTGGCTTTTATGTAGTCTGTAACCTCTTGCCTTTTGGTGCACTGTGACCTATTCGATGTCTGTGACATGCTACCGCCACAAAATAGAATAGCCGGACTGTTCACAAGAACACCTTTCAGTACACCAATATAGAGATTGCTAAAAGAAGTTGGATGGAATGCACAAATAAAGGAGTCAAATGTATAAACTAGCACCTTTTCATTATTTGGCTCAGCAAGGCGAAAGCATACCAAATTGCATTATAGATGTAGTGAATACAGCATGTCTTCAGACCACCGGTAGACAACTACGACACGCCACCACTATCACTACCTTCCAGCCGCACATCTCTCCACCAGATGTGCTTCGTCCCAAGCACTACTAGACTTTGGAACAAGTTACCGAATCACATCCGAGCCATCTCGGATCATCTTGCCGTTAAGTGAGCTCTTACAGGTCACCTTTGCACCGATTGTCCACCCACGTACTACTTTCTAGGCTCCATAAAAATGCCATCCACACTAGTTCCGCAAAATTTGTAATCCCAAATCGAAGCTTACCAACCCCAGAATGTGCGTACAGAAACGGTAGCGAACCTGCAACTCATTTCATCTTCAATTGTTCAATATATGCCCAATGAAAAAAATAACATTTTCAATGGGATGGACAAGTGAATCAACAACTTCAACAAGATGTCTCAACATGGAAAATTGAATGTGCTTGTCTTTGGAACAGGGATAAAAACAACACGAACAGGAGTGGCATACTGTTTCCAAGTGTTTCTGTCTAAAATAAAACATTTTGGGTAACTTGCGCTGGCCTTCTCCACCGCTGGCGCCTCTGGTGGCCCTAGATGTTTTGGATAACTTGCACTGGCCCTCTCCACTGCTGGCGCCTCTGGTGGTTCCAGATACACTTCCGGCGGAGGAAGTGGGCGGGCACTGACTGCCGCGACGAAAATGTTGGCGAATGAGCGAGGTAGACGAATGTTATGGCATGGTAGCTGAATGATGCACTTGGAAGTTTAGGTATAGGCAGCTAGATTTAAGCTTAGGCTTTTCTGCCATCCGCACATGATGAACGATTGTGTCTTAATAATGATGTAATACATTAATTGATTGATTGATTGATCGCCTTGCATATGACCTTGACGTAAGGTGTAGTCACTGTATCGCATTTGGTCTCTAGCGTGATATATATGCATATATGATCGGTGACATATGACCTTTTATGACCGTTAATTTAAATGACCTCTGTCTTAGTTACCTGCGAAAGTGACCTTAATTTGACCTGTGCGATTCTTTTTCGACAGGCAGCTGGGAACATCGTACGTGTTGGCAACAGGTGGAGCTCTGACAACCGCCCTCACCCTCAACAGTCTGGTCAAGGTACGGCTGCCCGTGTCCTAGACAGGCCCTCACCCTCAACAGTCTGGTCAAGGTACGGCTGCCCGTGTCCTAGATAGGCCCTCACCCTCAACAGCCTGGTCAAGATACGGCTGTCCAGGTCCAAAACGGGCCCTCATTCTCAACAGTCTGGTCAAGGTACGGCTGCCCGTGTCCTAGACAGGCCCTCACCCTCAACAGTCTGGTCAAGGTACGGCTGTCCAGGTCCAAAACGGGCCCTCATTCTCAACAGTCTGGTCAAGGTACGGCTAACCAGGTCCCAAACGGGCCCTCATTCTCAATAGTCTGGTCAAGGTATCGCTGTCCAGGTCTCAGACAGGCCCTCACCCTCAACAGTCTGGTCAAGGTACGGCTGTCCGGGTCTCAGACAGTCCCTCACTCTCAACAGTCTGATCAAGGTACGGCTGTCGGGGTCTCAGACAGGCCATCACCCTCAACAGTCTGTTCAAGGTACGACTGTCTGGGTCCCAGACGGGGTAATCACCCAGACAGCCTCATCCCCAACAGTCCAGTCAAGGTACTGCTGTCCTAGATGGGATGTTGGAGTCCCAAAGCAGAGGTAACACTGTCCATGTTGGGATGCTGGAGTCGCCAGGCAGAGGCACCACTGTCCGGGGCAGGGATGCTGGTATGCCCGGACAGGGTTGCCAGCAGCCGGCCGATATCAGTATGTGCCGATGTTCTTTTACCCTCGGCTGTGGATGGCATTTGTCCACCTGCAGTGCTGGTAAGAGGGGGGGGAGTGGCGACCCCCTGGCGTTTCCAACCGGGGTGTGTGGCAACATGGAGCAAAACCCAGCGTGCTGCACGTGACGAGATCTCACGATCGATGCTCGATTGTTATGTGAGGAGATCTCACGATTGATACCAGATTATTATGTAACGAGAGATCTCACTATTGATGCTCGATTGTTATACGACGAGAGATCTCACGGTTGATGCCCGCTTGTTACGTGAAGAGATCTCACGATTGATGCTCGATTGTTGCGTGACGAGATCTCACGGTTGATGCTCGATTGTTACGTGGCTGTATTTCACGATTGATGCTAGATTGTTACGTGACGAAATCTGATGCCCAATTTTTATATGACGATATATCACGATTGATGCGCGATTGTTACAGTGATAAAGTATTCGTCAAATTGGGTGAAATATACCACTTTCTGAGCGCTGAACAGACATGCTTTTCAAGGAAGTATCGACATCGTGTTTGTTGATGTGTGCTTATGAAGTCTCAATGACTCGTCTCTGAGTATTTCGTGTTTAGACATCATGCTTATGCTCACTGTTATGGATTGTGATACACCAGCATCTTGTAGCACATTTCGAGGTACAGAGATTATCTATGACGTGGTATGCTAAGCAATGCCATCTGTTGATACCATGGTATTGAAATCGTTGTCGTTATTATAGGAATCGCAATGTTAGGTGCCCCACGAACTAAACGAAAAACATGCATTTATGAGTGCACTATTGGCTCAAAATACTTTCAAGAACTGAAACGATATTTTAATTGGCATGCTTCCTTGACAAAATTTCGACATCCTACTGTACTCGTTTGGACATCTCACACCTTACGAAAAACCATTATTATAACATTGGTCATTGTTATGTGACAAGATCACACGATTGGTGCCAGATTGTTACGTGACGAGATCTCACGATTGATGCCCGATTGTTACGTGACAAGATCACACGATTGGTGCCCGATTGTTACGGGACTAGATCTCATGATTGGTGCTCGATTGCTATGCAGGTGGTTACCGATTCATCTCTTAGATCAGTTCAACGGTCCGTTTTTTTCTCTAAAATTGAATAATTTCACGTTTTATTGTTACATATGTAAAAACAATAACAAATGCGACCTTGAGGTATTCTGCATAGTATTGCCCATCATCCTCGGATACTAACGATGAACAATTTGTGTGACATTGGGGTGCAATTTGAGTAATAACGATTAGCAAAATGAGCATTCCGACATGTTAAGGGTCAGTTGAAGTCCGTTTTGACCTCATTGCAGAAACTTCCAAAATATCGCTCCAATAAACTATGCTCTTGTATCTATGGGCGTGAATGAATGTAAGCTTCAGTTCTGACGTTTAAATTAATTCAAGAGTGGCACATAAGCCGAGAAAGTTCGCCTGAGGACAAGGTGGGACGATGACCTCGAATGATCTTGGAAAGGTCAATGACGTTGATAAACATACTGAGTTATCCATCACCCTACCACACTCAACGTTGGCGATTTCGGGGCAATAAGTGAGGTTAATTGCCGATTGTGTAAACCACATGGTCGGTAAAGGCTGCCCTATGCGTTAGTCCACCTGCGACCAACCGTCGTGAGAGCTTGGCGACGCTATGTGATGCAGTGGAATGCGTCTTAAAAGAACCCAAGATATTCCATCAACATTGCATGTGTTGTGTTTGTGTGTCGTATTTGTGAGTTGTGTATGCTGGCATGGAACGTCATTTTAGTTGGACTATAACAGATTTTGCACCAAAAAATGCCACTTCGTTTTTGCAGGATTTTAGAAACAGCGCTATATATCCAAGGAGTACTGACATTTTTTCGAAGGCGGAAGGGGTTGAGGGTGGGGGAAGGTATCCGTCGATCCTCCCGTTGCGAAAATAGTAAGTGCACCGCTGCCTGTCATGGCAAGGTTTTTTCTCACATGTTTTCACCTTCGTTTATAATACCCGTGTAGAGAAAAAAAAACAATGGCGTCCACCGACGACTAATTGTCCCTCCTCATCAGCGTGAGGGAATACAATGATCCAACTTCACGGACGGGAAACACCTTTCAGCTCATTAGGAAGGTTTTTGGGTGTTCTATTTGACAGTTGCGTGGCGTATAAAAGCCACATAAAAGGTTTATGAAAATCATGCGGAAGCTGCTTAAATACCATGAAGTACCTGTCCACGACAACGTTCGGATCAGACGCGATTACACTTTGCGGTTGTGCCGGTCACTTACACGATCCGGGCTGGATTATTGCTGTTCTGTCTACGACTCGGCCAGCTCCTCAAACAAACGTACTCTCGACGCCATGCAGCCTGCAGCCTTCAGAATCGCCATGGCAGCGTTTTGCATCTCGCTGAGCACGATTCTCCCAACAGAAGCTCACGAGTCGCCACTCGTCGTGAGGAGAGCGGAGCTCGGACTGCGCTACGCTTGCAGGTTGAGGCAGTTCTGCACGTCTTCAGCCCACCAGTCCGCGTGTTCACCCAGCACACTATAGGTATTCAGGCGGGGACGAGGCGCCAGTGTGAACACATTGTGTAGCTGCATGCGGGAGCTGCTGCAGGGAGCAGCATTTGGTTGCGCAGCATCACGCGGGTGGAGTTCAGGGGACGAGTGGTCTAGGGGTAAGATGCTCGTCTCACAATCGAAAGGTTGTGGGTTCGAGTCTCACCTGTCGCTACTCTTCGCCCGCGACCAATCGGCGTGAGAGATTGGCGACGCTACATGACTCAACGGTCGACGTGTCGTAAAATCAATAACCAACCAACGATATATGTGGACTTGTTAGATTCCCGTGAAGAGGATATGGTACGATAACTGTTTGGCATGGAAGCCCTAGAACACCTGGAATCTTATGGGTGTTTTCACTTACACTGATGATTCAAGGACTGGTGATGGTATGGGCTGTGCTTTCGTGAGTGGTCCAACATTAGACCGTTTCCACTTCCTACACATATATCCTTCTACACCGCGGAATTGATAGGGATTCAGAGGTGCTGTGATTCATTTAATTGGGACATTAAATTGCTCACGTGGTTGTTTCTGATTCGTTAAGCAGTTTCAGCTTTTATCCTCGTCATTCACTTCTACAGGACATCACCATTCTTCTGAATGATCTCAGCCAATGTGGAAAGAGCGTCACCCTGTGCTGGCCCCTAGTCATGTGGGCATTACCGGTAATGACATGGCTGATGCGAGGGCGAGGAAGGCAGCTGGTAAACCGTCTACTTATACACTTCCCCTCCATGCTACACATCTCAACCAGGCTATCAACACATTCTTCGGACTTAAATGACAGCAAGTGTGAAACTTCATTGACAATAACAAGCTCAAAACATTGAAAAGCCGTCTAGTGTTAGGGCAGTCATCGGTGAGAAAATTTGGGTCGGAAGAAATAGTACTTGCTAGGTTAAGGATAGGACACGCATACGCCACTCAAAAGTTACCTGTTGGTGAATGAGTCGAAGCCGATCTGTGACCATTGTGGTGTGCCGTTTACAGTGCGCCATGCTCAGTTGCGATGTCCCCGTTATGGAGTGCAGCGGAGACGGCAGTTTGGGCGACGTGTGGCCTCGCTTTAGCTCACTGACATTCTATGTGACGATTCGCGCATGACCCAGCCGGGTATATGAGTTGGCCGTATCTCCGACACAAAGTTCGCGGTCATCTGTCCGTCAGTGTAACATGGCGTAGGCTTTTCTCGTGTGTGCATGCTAAGTGCGTGACTTGGGCGTCTGTAACTAAGGATACTGAGAACTCGAGAAGAAGGTCTGAGTATATTTAATGGGTAGCATGTTACTAGTTATGGGCGCTAAATGATCACACCTGACCTGGGGCCCTCTCCCTCGGCTCAGGGCCTTCCCCGTCCGGCCGAAGTCCCTCTTTCAACAGCTTGCGACCCTCCATCAGACCAAGGGCCCCTTGTGCGCTTTGAGCCCTCCTCTATCGGCCCAGAGGCCCTTCATATCAATTCTGGCTCCTCTGACAGCCCGGGGTTCTCTCCAGTGGCTACCACTAGATATTTTACTTTGTCATGACACGCGTGTCCGTGTACAATGTCGAGGTGGTGGCCATTATTAAGGCGTTGTGTATTATTAACGTTGGAGACGAAACCATCCATGTAATTGTAACAGACTCATTGAGCAGCATTGCGGCCCTGCAGTCTTCACCCATCAACTCATTCTATTCCGGAAATCCTAACTCGTCTAATAGTTTGGGATAAAGCGGGTGGGTACCTCGCCATACCGGTATTACGGGCAACAAGCTGGCCGACGCTGCTGCCAAGCGTGCCGCGCAGTCGCGTGGCTTTTCTCCTCGCCGCCAGAGATTACTACTCACAAGTATCTGTTGTTTCCCAAGGAAGTGACAAGAAAGCTGGAGTTCCCAGGTTTTAAACAATCTCCGATCTGAGAGAACATTTTTGACCGTTACCGTCGTCCCTGAGAAAGTGTAGGAGAGAAGAAGTGGATGTGGCACGATTGCACATAGGGCATGCATTCTCCACACACGAGTACCTTCTGGCCAGGGGGGGCGAAACCACACTGTTCCCCATGTCATGCACCTATGACAGTTCGGTACATGCTGTTCTCTTGCTCCAACTTCCAGGATAAACGAAGATGTTCCTTCGGTCCAAGCTTTCACGCAGTCTCGTACTGCGATGTTTTCGGTGGCGCAGGTCAAATAATCCATATATAGCGGCTGCTCAATTTCACGTCATTTACCACTGTAAAAAAATGGGTACATGCAGTGTTGTGTTATGCTATAAATGAAACAGATGAGCGCTAGATAACCGCTAGCCGTGCATACGCCCTTTAGCCTAAGTAATCAATCAACCTCTTCGGCGGCTCGAGACCCTCCGTCGGCTAGGGGTCCTTTTCGTTGGCTCGTGGATTCTCTTCAGCGGCCTAGGGCCTCCTCTGGGAAGCCGAATACTCTCTTCAGCAGATTGGACCCACCCCTTCATGTCAGGGGCCTTTCTTCGGCTTGGGCTCCTGTTCGCCCAGAGTCCCTTTATATTTGTTCGGACTCCTCTCCAACAGCCTGGAGTTCTCTCCAGTAGCTATGTTCCTTCACGGTCAGGTCAGGTACCCCCTCCGCTTTCCCGAGGCCCTTCCAACGATCAGGAACTCTTATCAGTCCAGAAACCCGTCACGCTGGCCCAGCCCGGGGCCCCCGACGTCTGCCCGTGGACACTCTTCGTCGACTCTGGAACCTTATTCATCGGCCCGAGACCCTCTGCCTGGGCCCCTTTCGTCGGCCCAGGGCCCTTCACGTCGGCACATGGGCCTTCACCGGTCGCCTGGAGGCTCCCTGGAGCGCAAAACTTCCCTGCCATACTACATATAGGTCATAAAGTCATAAAGTCATAAGGTGTTAAGGCTTAATAAGAGCCACAGGGCCCCATCTGGGTTCAGCCTATCTGGAAAAGGTACTAGAAATGTACATACTCTCACCCCAATCAATCCCTTACCTCAAGTTCCTAGGAAGCTATATATCGCAGCCTATCTAGCACCAGTTCACTTGCTATTGCATAACACACTCCCATTGTGCTACCATAGACAATCTCATCAGTATCACATCCCGAAGGAAGGTGCTGAATCCACTGCTAGGTACACCCTATATAAAGTTATAAAGCGTTTAGACTTAATAAGAGACCCAAGGGCCCATCCAGTTAAGTCTGTAAATGGAAGATAATATAAGCCTGGTAAAAGGACCCTCTCCAACCATCCCACATCCTGAAGAACCAGTCCTCCAATATCCCACACATCTATCAATGCCTAGCTACCCTAGCTTTCCAGCCCTATTCCCCTGATCTCTCTTAACACATGTGGATTGAATGCCTTATCAATAATTTTCAAACTGCATCCATGCCTGCTTAAAGGGGTCTGTGCCGTGCACACTTACTTAACATACATCTCACCCCATCCATCACAAATTAGAACTCAAAAACAAGATTTTCCTGTCTAAAAATGTATCCACCCTACTTTTAAATACATTCAATGAGGAACTCCCCACAACATCAGCAGGCAGCCCATTCCACTGATCAACAACCCTTTGACTGAAGACCTGTTGTCGCTTAACTGTTCTACACCTCAACTTGTCTAACCTGAATGGATGACCCCTATGTGATACTCTAAACTGAAGAGCGCCATTTAAATTGACCCGATCTAGTCCTTTAACAATTTTGTGCACTTCAATCATGTCCCCCCTTAATCTCCTATACTTGAGTGAGTACATATCTAATGCCACAAGCCTTTCTCCATATTCTAGGTTACCTATTCCACTGATGAGTCTAGTTGCTTTGCGCTGCACTCTCTCTAACTTGTCTATATCTTTTTGTAGGTAGGGGCTCCAAGCTTGTACAGAATATTCCAAGTGGGGTCGCACGTATGCTAAGTACAGTTTTTCATGACTTCCTTGCTCTTATACATCACACTTCTATTAATGCGTCCCAGCATTCTGAGTGCCCTGTTCCTAGCTGAGCTACATTGCTTTTCTGCTTTAAGGTCTTTTGAAACCAACACACCGAAGTCCCTGTCCTCTTCAATAACATCCAGTTCCTTCCCTCCCATTGTATATCTGAAAGTCTCACCTCCAGACCCCATATGCATAACCTTACACTTGTCATAGTTGAAAGACATCTGCCATTGATCAGCCCACTTTTTAGGTCCTCCAAGTCTAGTTTGAACATTTCTAGATTGATCACAACTGTTTGCCACTCGTACCAGCTTGATGTCATCCGAAAATTTGAACACTCTATTCCTCAGTCCTACCTCAATGTTATTCACAAAGATGATAAAGAGAAGTGGCCCTAGAACAGAGCCCTGTGGTACTCCACTCAGAACATCCTTCCAATCAGATTTACATCCATTTAACATTACCCTTTGTTTCCTTCCCCTCAACCATGCTTCAATCCAACCTAGAACTTTTCCAACAATCCCATGTTGCTCTAGTTGATGAATTAGCCTCCCATGTGGAACTTTATCAAAAGCTTTGCTAAAGTCCAAGTACACAACATCTATTCTGCTTTGATTGTCTACTTCTTTAGTAACATACTCCATGAACTCCAAAAGATTAGTTAAACAAGACCTTCGAGATCGAAATCCATGTTGAGTATCCCTTAAAAGATTGTGCCTATCAAGATGAATCTGAACATTCTCTTTAACCAGATTTTATAGTACCTTGCAAACTATTGAGGTCAAACTGACTGGCCTGTAGTTCCCAACACACTTCATACTTCCCTTTTTGAAAATTGGTACTACATTTGCATTTCTCCAATCTTCAGGCACTTCAGAATATTCCATAGACCGCGTGAAAATTATATCTAGGGGAACTGCTAAAGCTTTAGCAAACTACTAAAACCCTAGCACAAGGGCGTCGCCACCGGGGGTGGGGGGCAGGGGGGGGGGGCAGTCGCCCCCCTGCCGTCAAACAGGGGGGGCGCCACCCCCTGAAATTTGAGGAGGCCCCTATCCGGAAATGCACACGAAAAAAAGTGAGCAATGAGGGCCACGAGACACGAGAGGAGGCCTCCAAGACGTGAGAGGAGGCCCCTAATTTGAAGAAGGAGTCACCTAGGACAGGATAGGAAGCCCCAGAAATCACGAGAGTGCGAACAATTGGCACGGAGGCCCCCAGGAATGCAAAGGATGCCCCCAGGATTACAAAGGAGGCCCCCTGGATTGAAAAGGAGGCCCCCAGGATTGCAAAGGAGGCCCCCAGGTTTGCAAAGGAGGACTCCAGGATTGCAAAGGAGACCTCCAGGATTACAAAGGAGGCCCCCATGATTGCAAAGGAGGCCCCAGGATTGCAAAGGAGGCCTCCATGATTACAAAGGAGGCCCCCCATGATTGAAAAGGAGGCCCCCAAGATTGCAAAGGAGGCCCCAGGATTGCAAAGGAGGCCTCCATGATTACAAAGGAGGCCCCCAGGATTGCAAAGGAGGCCCCCAGGTTTGCAAAGAAGGACTCCAGGATTGCAAAGGAGAACCCCAGGAATGCAAAGGAGGCCCTCACGATTGCAAAGGAAGCCTCCAGGATTACAAAGGAGGCCCCCAGGATTGCAAAGGAGGCCCCCAGGATTGCAAAGGAGGCCTCCAGAATTACAAAGGAGGCCCCCAGGATTGAAAAGGAGGCCCCCAGGATTGCAAAGGAGGCCCCCAGGATTGCAAAGGAGGCCTCCAGGATTACAAAGGAGGCCCCCAGGATTACAAAGGAGTCCCCCAGGATTGAAAAGGAGGCCCCCAGGATTGCAAAGGAGGCCCCAGGATTGCAAAGGAGCCCCCCGGATTGCAAAGGAGGCCCCAGGATTGCAAAGGAGGCCCCCATGATTACAAAGGAGGACTCCAGGATTGCAAAGGAGGCCCTCAGGATTGCAAAGGAGGACACCAGGATTGCAAATGAGGCCCCAGGATTGCAAAGGAGGCCTCCATGATTACAAAGGAGGCCCCCTGGATTACAAAGGAGTCCCCCAGGATTACAAAGGAGTCCCCCAGGATTGCAAAGGAGGCCCCAGGATTGCAAAGGTGCCCCCCGGATTGCAAAGGATGCCCCAGGATTGCAAAGGAGGTCCCCATGATTACAAAGGAGGACTCCAGGATTGCAAAGGAGGCCCTCAGGATTGCAAAGGAGGACACCAGGATTGCAAAGGAGGCCCCCAGGATTGCAAAGGAGGCACCAGGATTGCAAAGGAGGCTCCCAGGATTACAAAGGAGGACTCCAGGATTGCAAAGGAGACCCACAGGATTGCAAAAGGAGGCCTCCAGGATTGCAAAGGAGGCCCCAGGATTGCACAGGAGGCCCCTAGGATTGTAAAGAAGGCCCTCAGGATTGCGAAGGAAGCCCACAGGATTGTAAAGGAGGCCCCCAGGATTGCAAAGAGGCCCTAGGATTGCAAAGGAGACCCCCATGATTGCAAAGGAGGCCCCCAGGATTACAAAGGAGGCCCCCAGGATTGCAGAGGAGGCCCTCAGGATTGCAAAGGAGGCCCCCAGGATTGCAAAGGAGGCCCCAATACGGGAAAGGAGACCTCAGAAAATGAGAGAAGGCCCTAAGACGGAAGAGAAAGCCAGTGGATATGAGATGAGGTTTCGGAGACGTAAAAGCAGTCCCCGAAACGGGTAAGGTTCCACCAAGATAGAAAAGGATAATCCAGAAAAGTGGCAGGAAGCACCTAATTCGGAAGAGGACGATATAAGATTGGAAAGAGACCCTATGATGCACGAGGAAGCCCCTAAAATAGGAGAGAATGGCCATTAGATAAGAGGGATGGCTCTCAGGCGAGAAAGAAGGGTTCAAGACGGGTAAGAAGGTCCCCAGGTAATGACAAGGTAACTGAGATAGGAAAGGTTGCGTGTAATTTGGAAGAGGAGCCACCTAAGAGAGAACAGGAGTCCACCAGGAGATAAGAGGCCAACCTTAAAATTGGAAAAGATAGAATCAAAACGCGGAACAGGAGGCCCCGAAGACGTAAGAGGAGGCCCCTAATTTAAAAAGAAAGCCTCAAAAAAAAAAAAGGAGGCCCCTGCCGGACTCGAGAGGAGTCCCTCGAGATGGAGTAGGAGGTCTCCAGGGCCGAATGAGGCCCCGACGACCGGAAGGAATTCCCAGGAAATGAGAGAAGGCCCTTAAAATGGGAGTGGTAGGTAGCAGGTATGGAAGGAGGCGAGGTTTCCAAAATTGAAGATCCCCTCAAGACGGGTAAGCTTTGCGAGGACAAAGGAGGAGGCCCACGAGGCGTGGCAGGAGGCCCCTAATTTGGCAGAGGATGCCCCTGGAACATGAGAGGAAGTCCCATGCCATGTTAAAGGGGCCCCAGGGTGTGGGAGGAGGTTCTCCAAAACGGGAGAGGAGGACCATTGAATATGGAGGAGGGTAGGACGGACGAGAAGACGTCCAAAACCGGTAAAGAAGCTCCAGGAAATGAGACGAGACCCCTAAGACGCGAGAGGAGGTCTATAATTTGCTAGAAGCATCTGAAATGGCAGGAGTCGTGCCGGTGTACTTGAAAATCACGACATGGGCCCAAAAAGATCCGGCCGGGGCCCCTGAAAATCTCGCTGAGCCTATCGGTACCATATGCTGACGACCAAAACCGGCATTTTTCTTCAACTGGCAAGCGCGTGGCTGCTGCTTTGCATTCTTTAGGGGATTTAGGCCCAAATACTGCGCATCAACCTCGCCCTCCGCGCGTTGTTAGCTCAGCATTCAAGCTGAAGCCCGCCACCCTTCCCGAACTCTCTCATGCCCTGCGTGATTTAAATCCTACCAGTGCTCGTGGTAACGACAATGTGTCCCTGAAATTGCTCAATATGTCGTTTCCTTCGGTGTGTGTACATATTTTGCACATAATCAACTTTAGTTTATCGTCATGTACTTTTCCGGAACTGTGGAAGTTGGCTGAAATCGTACCAATCTTCAAGAAAGGCTGCCCTGACGATCCCAAGTGTTATAGGCCCATCTCGATCTTGAGTAACGTGTCAAAACTGTGCGAGAAGATAGTAGTCAACCAGCTCACTGCGTATCTCCACCGAAATTGTCTTCTTAACAACTCGCAACATGCCTATCGACCACTTCACTCTACTGAAACTGCCCTTGCTGATGTAGTAGCTTATGTCACAAATTGCATCGAAAGGCGCCGCGTTTGTCTGCTCGCATCAGTAGATTTGTCTAGTGCCTTCGATTGCGTGTCTCATAGCCGACTCTTGACCAAATTAGAGTGGTACGGCATCGACAGCTCTTGGTTTAGATCTTACCTTTCAAATCGCAGACAGGTAGTTCGGCCCGGAAGACTTGTATGCAACGTATCCTGTGGTGTTCCACAAGGAAGTTTGTGTGGTCCAATTCTGTTTTTGTTGTACACAAATGATCTTCTCTCACACATAGGTGATGTCTTTAAAGTCGTTGCTTACGCTGACGACACACAGGCAATGTTGTCATCGAAATTGGAGGACATAATGTATGCCAAACGCCGTCTCGAATCGTGCCTGGAAACTATGTGCTCGTGGTACCGTGTAAATCTTCTCAAGCTCAACCCATCTAAAACGCAATTTGTGATTTTTGGTTCTCGCCAGATGATCGCGCGGCTGCCTACCATCAGCCTCTCTGTTCTTGGATCGGATATTTCACGTGTCTCATCTATCAAAAACCTGGGTGTGACCATGGACGAATCGTTAACATGGAGTGAACAAATTGGCGATATTGCTAAGAAATGTAACCGCATCATCTTTCCTCTAGCCAAGCATGTACGTTCTCTTACTGAAGAAACGCTGTCGAAGTTAGTGCTTGCACTGGTTTTCCCCCATGTAATGTACTGTTGCTCAATCTGGTCTGCTGCATGTGACACCGAGCGCGTGCGAATCCAAAAAGTCATAATGAGGGCGGCTAGGATCATAACTAGGACCTCTCGCTATGGTCATATATCGCACGTTATTGAGCGGTTAGGCTGGCCTAGCTTACAACGCTTTGTCGACATTAGGGATTGCTCACTGGTTCATCTTGCAGTGCATCACTCGGGAGCACCTGAAACCCTGCGTGATCTTGTGACATTGAGAAGTGATGTCAGCTCTCGATCTACGCGATCAACACCGTTTTCAGTAGAGCGCCCACGCCTGAAAACTTCTTTTGCGCAACGCTCTTTCATGTACCGTGCTGCAGTTCTTTGGAACAGTCTCCCCGAGGAAGTTAGGGCCGAGAATATGCGACTGGCTTTTAAGTTTAAGCTGAAGGAGGCGCTGAAAAGAGCTGTACGTGGGAATGTTTGAGTATTGTATGCATGTGTTTTTAATGTTTTAGTAGCCTCCTGTCCCACCCCTTTTTTTAAAGCGTTTTTGACATTTGATACTGAGTATCTCTTGGTACCAATACAAGGATTGATTGATACCAAAAATGCACGCCCGGATCAAGAAAATCACGCTAGGGGCACGATAAGTCGTACCGTTCCCCAACAATATCATTTAGACACAAATGAAGCCGGGGCAACGAAAAACAATCCGGACATGGATAATCACTTTGTGGCCCCAACAATGACACCAAAAGCATCCAAAACGTATTGGACACCCACAAAGTGTCGAGGTCGCTAAAACTCGCGCTAGGGATCCAAATAAATGATGTCGGGACACAAAAGATTACATTGGACTAAAAAAGTCGCGTCGCAACCTTCGAAAATCTCACTGGGGACCAAAAAAGTCGCGCCTGGACCCCAAAGGTTGCTGCTGCCCCAAAAATCAATTATCAATCGGAATGTCACTCTGCGCCCAAAAAAATCGGTTCAGAGTCCCCGCAAAACCCGTTGGGCACTGGAAAAAAACGTGTCAAGGCACCGAAAAAAATCGCACCTGGAGACCGAAGAATCGTACCAGGACCTAAAAATATCACGTAAGGACCTATATAAAAAATAGAACTCCTTCTTCGGTGGCAGCAGTGACATATCAAAGGGGCAAATGGCCCCTCCCTCCTAAGAGGGATATGCTCCCAAGAATCGAGCCGAGGCCCCCAAAAGTCGCGCTGGGACCACAAAAATTCGCGTCGGTGCACCAGAATTCGCGTAGGGGCTCAAAGTAAATACGTCGGGCCCCAGAAAACTCGCTCCGAGGCACGAAAATCTGCAACAGGAACTGCCAAGATCGCGTTGGGGTCACAGCTAAGTACAACGCGCCCCGCAAACTCGAACCGGTCCCACCAAATTTCGCGCTCGGACCCACAATTCGGTAGTACCAAAAATTTCGCGCTCTGACCCATCGGTAGTACCAAAAATTTGGTCTGGGCATCAAAAATTAACGTCGGGGCTGCCAACAATTGGCGTCTATGGCCCCACATAGGCACCGTGGGACCCCCAAAGTCCCATCGGTATCCGAAGAATAAAGCCTGAGCCCTCGAAAATCAGGAGGGATTGCAAAAAAGTCCGGGTCAGGACAATGGTTCTGGAGCACCGAACATGTCATCAGATGCCTTGACAAATCGCGTACGGCATCGAAAAACATACCGGAGCTCGAAGAAAATCGAGGTGATATACAAAAACATGGCACCAGGGACTCGAAAAATCAGGGCGGGATTCGGAAGTTAAAGAAAATTCAGAAGAGATCCACAAAAATCGCGTTGAGCCCAGATAACTGGCGTTGGGTCCCGGAACCACGCGCCTGGGCGCAATAAGTCGCGCTGGGACCCATAAAAATCGCACCGAAGCCTCAAAATCGTACTGGGGCCCCACAAATGTGCGTCAGAAGCCCCAAATAAACACAGCGGGACCCTAAGAGCACAACGGGGACCGAAAATGCGACTGGCCCTTCAAAGCGCAGTCTCGTAAAAAGCGGCAGGGTCCGAAAACATGCGTTGTAGCCATAACTATATATACCGGGAACACTAAAAAAAACAAAAAACAAAAACACCGGAAGCTCTCAAGGCACACAGGGGCCATATGACCGCACAAGGGCCTGAAAAGAGGCTGGGGCCGCAAAAAGCAACATGATCCCAAAACGAACAAAAATACCGGGCACTAAGTAAACACATCGAGATCTTTGAAAGCGCCCCGACAACTAAAAAAATATTCGGTGCGCAAAAAAAGCAACAAAACCCTAAAACGAGCAGGGGTTTCGAAGATGCGTTGGGCCTCTAACAAAAATGAATTGGAGCCTTAGGACACATCCGTAGACGAAGAAATACGAAACGGGTCCAAAGAAGTACACTCAGGCAGGGCTTCGGTTCGGTAGCCAACCTGGAAGCATGTTTAATCAAAGATATGAGGTGCATCAAAGCTCAGCGAGTATCCGCATTTCTTCACCATAAAATATGGTAAGAAGGGAACTAATGATCGAATTTAATTAATCTAATTTTCGCAGCGAACGCCCATACGGATCATGTTATCCCGTCAGATATGGCGTAAGTCTATCATGTGGCAGCAATTAACAAAGCGTAGGAGGCCCAGCAGAATCCGTAGCATCGCACGAAGTGTGGCGAATGCGCCGAATGCGCAAGATGGGTGTGCACGTGCACTAACGTTGGCGTCGTGGCGACCGGGCACTATGAACTGGAATGTCTGAAATAGGAAAATTTTACATTTTAAAGTGATTTGTGCAGGTGTAATTTCAGCAGTGCGAGGTGACTTATCAAGGAATACCAAAAGAATACATTTGAACAGGTTGTGGGAGCTAGGGTTGAAATCCGACGAATCAGAAACGATAGTGGTAGATTAGGCCCCTCCACAGGATAATTCAGTTGATCACTAATTATTTTATTTAAAAAGTTCCCCTTTGACAAAATAGTGGTCGAAATCGGAAGACTTTATTCAGTAGTTGAAACCCCTCCAAATACGTTTGCCCCCTCCCCTTGACGCAAATATGGGTGCGTCACTGGTCTCTCAATAATTTTCAGAACTTACGCCCATGGAGCAAAGCCAACATTGCGGGGGTAAATTCCCCCTCACAAGCATACAAAACAACACCGATGCCCCATATTAAATGGGAGGAATGATGTTTTAAAATGTATTTTCTTCCTACAAAGTTGTCTTCTGTGATTACAGCCTGCATGATTAGAGCTTCCCAGCTTCAGTACCTTCTCAACGACATAATTTACAAAACGGTACAGCGCAGCGATAACCATGGGCGTGACGGCGTGGAATTCGAAGGTTTTGCATTATTTATGCATTGTCATTGTTACATTGTTGCATTGCCATTGATGCATGGTTGTTCAATGCTTGTTCTTGCCGTGAATTTATTCGCGGAGTATTTATTATTTGAGCTTATGTGCCAAGTGTCTTGCAGCCAGCACCAAATGTTATGAAAAAAAAGTAATAAATCCCTAAGATAACGATCAGAAAACCAATTCAATCCACTTCTCGTTGTCACCTTCGCGAAATTGTTGTCCTGGGACTGAGAAATGATCGCTTAAGTTTGTTTATGAGATCAAGCTGATGGGAATGACTAACAGTAGTGATGAACCTAGCTATATTCAGTTAAACTTGGTGAACAAAGAAGTGGGTTGATCAACGGGAGATATCTTTAAGATATGCTCAGCACGAGCCCCACCAGCTCGCTACAATCTAGAGGCCAGCGGGAAGATTCTTCTCGTCGATAAAGCATAAAGATATTGGTTTGTTTTGGCACTGACGTATTTATCTACATTTGCTTATTTATACCCTGGTATGGCTCGGTTCTCAGCGAAAAAAAAAGATTCTTGCTATTGCGCTTTGCGTAAACTATATACCATGCCAAGAACAAACAAGACATCAATATGAAATCATGTCCCCATTCGGGAACCATACTAAGAGCCTAAAAAGCAAGAGGAGGCCCTAACACAGTGGAGGCCCCTTTTCGGGGAGCAGGAGGCCCCCTATCAACATTGCCCCCCCTGGAAGAATTTCGTGGCGACGCCACTGCCCTAGCATATATATCATCTGGTCCAGAAGCTTTATTAGGTTTTATATTCTGCAACAGCTTTTCTACAGCTTCTGTAGTTATTGTAAGATACTCCAACCTATCACCTGTCATGGCATACGATTCAGTTGTTTCTATTCTACCAGAATTCTCTTTAGTAAAGACTGATGAGATTTGCTTGCTTAGGGATTCCAAAATATCACAATCTTCAACCACTAATTCCCCATCTACCTCCAGTGGTCCTACACTACACTTCTTAGCCTTAAATTTGTAGAAACTAAAGAATCTCTTAGCATTACCTGCTGAACATTCCCGAGCTAATTTGATTTCAACCAGTCTTTTAGATGCCCTAACACACCTCCTAACTTTATTTCTAGCTATTTTATATGATTTCAGGTTTACCTCAGAGTAAGCATATTTTAGTTCCTTGAATGCCTGTTTCTTTGACTCCAATAAATGCTTTACTTCCCCGGTCAGCCATGAAGGGTGCTTAACCCTGGTTAATCTAATTCGCCTATTGCGAATGAACCTATCCAGACCTTGAAATAGTTTATATTTTATCATTCTCCGCATTTCATAAGCATCTAAGCCTTTCAATAAGTCCTCCCAATTAATTTAATTCAGGAAGATCCTGAACTCATTGTAATTCCCTTTAGCAAAATTTGGAATCAATGTCTTATTGGTTCCTACATTTCCAACATACAATGAGAAGCGTATAATGTTGTGATCACTATTACCCAAGGTCTCTCCTATGTTCACATTTTGTACAACATTTTCCTCATTAGTAAGCACAAGATCTAATATTTCATTTTCCCTTGTAGGTTGTATCATTGTAGGTTGTATATGTATTATTTGAAAGAATAAATTTTCCTCAAAACAATCCATAAACTTCGTCCTGATTTGTTTAGACCCATAGTTTTGCTTCCAAATCCTGTTATGTTGAAATCCCCCAACAAAACAGTTATCTCATGCGCTCTCCTACTTATGTCTTCCTGCATCAACCTGTCCATGTTTTCATTCTGGTCTGGAGGTCTATAGAATGCCCCAATCCTAAATTTTGTTCCATTCTTCAGAATGATATCTAGCCACAAGGATTCTACTCCTTCATTATGTACACTATCATCTATGGAATGACATTTCATTACTTGTCTGACATACAAGAGGAGGTATACCTCCTCCTATCCTTGCCTTCCTTTGATAAGCATGCATGTTGTAGCCTATTAGGCTATTAGTCTATTAGGTCATATTAGGGACAGATCCAGGAATTTTAATCGGAGGGGGAGGGAGCACTTATTCCGGATGGGAGCCATTTCACCGGAGTGGGACGCCCTTTCTACTTTTATGGACGGCATCGGCTGAAAAAAAAACTCGTTGAGCTAGGGTAGGGTGCGTTCAAGCGTCCTTAAGTGGCGCCACATCTCCATCGTGGATGCATGCCCCCAACTCTCCCCTGGATCCGCCACTGTGCCACGCCCATGCCACTCACCGGTTGTGTTCTGGCTGAAGGTAACGAAGTCGACGTATGGTGGCTGCTGTCACCTGCTGCTGTGTCACGCTGGCTGCTGTGTCACCTGCTGCTGTGTCACGCTGGCTGCTGTGTCACCTGCTGCTGTGTCACGCTGGCTGCTGTGTCACCTGCACGTCACGCTCTGTTGTTGCGCCCCCATTTTGCCGGACGGTGGAGGCGTTATTTTAAACGGTAGGCGTCGTTATCTTGGGCGTCGTAGCCTACAGTATCGACACGATGGTTTGGCGGACGGCTGGCGTGTTACTCAAAGTAAACACGTATTTGACCCGTCCATTCTGGAGTGTTGGGGAGGGGTCGGTGGGCTGGAATGGCATTGTTGTACTGCGATGGCACTCGTTCTGTGCCGGAGGTCGCAGTGATCCAGTTACAGACAGGCAACTCTTCGGATAACTGTTATCTATTAAAATACAGCGAAATTGATCTCCGAACGGTAATGATTGATGCACAGTCGTGCAGGCCGCGATATGATACCTAGAAGCATGCGTCCTTTTGAATAGTCGCTGTGCGGCTGCGAAGTGCGACTGTGAAGGCGGTGGCACGTGACTCACAGCTGGCCGGCTCTCACGATCCACCCGCTAGTCAGACATGGCGACCGTCTCACTTGCGGTGGCGACACAGGAAAAGTCGACTCTATGCCGGCGTACCTTTGACGGCCGGTTATGCTGGTGTACCGTCGACGGCCGGCTATGATGGTGTACCGTTGACGGCCGGTTATGCTGGTGTACCGTTGACGGCCGGTTGTGCTGGTGTACCGTCGACGGCCAGTTATGCCGGTGTACCGTTGACGGCTGGTTATGCTGGTGTACCGTTGACGGTCGGTTATGCTGGTGTACCGTTGATGACCGGTTATGCTGGCGTGCCGTTGACAGCTGGTTATGTTGGTGTAGCGGTTATGCTGGTGTACCGTTGACGGCCAATTATGCCGGTGTACCGTTGACGGCCGGCTATGATGGTGTACCGTTGACGGCCGGTTGTGCTGGTGTACCTTTGACGGCCGGTTATGCCGGTGTACCGTTGACGGCCGGTTATGCTGGTGTACCTTTGACGGCCGGTTATGCCGGTGTACCGTTGACAGCCGGTTATGCCGGTGTACCGTTGACGGCCGGCTATGATGGTGTACCGTTGGCGGCCGGTTGTGCTGGTGTACCGTTGACGACCAGTTATGCCGGTGTACCGTTGACGGCCGGTTGTGCTGGTGTACCGTTGACGGCCAGTTATGCCGGTGTACCGTTGATGACCGGCTATGATGGTGTACCGTTGACGGTCGGTTATGCTGGTGTACCGTTGATGACCGGTTATGCTGGTGTACCGTTGACGGCCGGTTATGCTGGTGTACCGTTGACGGCCGGTTATGCTGGTGTACCGTTGACGGTCGGTTATGCTGGTGTACCGTTGACGGCCGGTAATGCTGGTGTACCGTTGATGACCGGTTATGCTGGCGTGCCGTTGACAGCTGGTTATGTTGGTGTAGCGGTTATGCTGGTGTACCGTTGACGGCCGGCTATGATGGTGTACCGTTGACGGCCAGTTATGTTGGCGTACCGTTGATGGCCGGTTATGCTGGTGTACCGTTGGCGGCCGGTTATGCTAGTGTACCGTTGGCGGCCGGTTATGCTGGTGTACCGTTGACGACCGGTTATGCTGGTGTACCGTTGATGACCGGTTATGCCGGTGTACCGTTGACGGCCGGTTGTGCTGGTGTACCGTTGACGGCCGGTTATGCTGGTGTACCGTTGATGACCGGTTATGCTAGTGTACCGTTGACGGCCGGTTATGCTGGTGTACCGTTGACGGCCGGTTATGCCGGTGTACCGTTGACGGCCGGTTATGCCGGTGTACCGTTGGCGGCCGGTTATGCCGGTGTACCGTTGACGGCCGGTTATGCTGGCGTGCCGTTGACAGCTGGTTATGTTGGTGTAGCGGTTATGCTGGTGTACCGTTGATGGCCGGCTATGATGGTGTACCGTTGACGGCCGGTTATGCTGGTGTACCGTTGATGACCGGTTATGCTGGCGTGCCGTTGACAGCTGGTTATGTTGGTGTAGCGGTTATGCTGGTGTACCGTTGACGGCCGGCTATGATGGTGTACCGTTGACGGTCGGTTATGCTGGTGTACCGTTGACAGCCGGTTATGCTGGTGTACCGTTGACGGCCGGTTATGCTAGTGTACCGTTGACGGCCGGTTATGCTGGCGTACCGTTGACGGCCGGTTATGCTGGTGTACCGTTGACGGCCGGTTATGCTAGTGTACCGTTGACGGCCGGTTCGATGTCGGTGTGTGCAGTGCAGATAAAGCCGCTCGTCACCGACCCGCGTGAAAGGTCAAGTGGCGTGAGTGTCTTTCCAGCAACCGGTTAGTGGGTGCGATTTACGTTCTGTGCAGAATTGCGTTCGGTTCCGACGTATAGAACTGAGGATATTGCGCTGGAAAAGGGTGACGAAGGCACACATTCCAACCGTTCGTTGGTGGGATGACCGTGCTCTGGTGCCGCCTGGCAGTCGCCTGCATCTTTGACTTACCTTTACTGCCGTCGAATACCCATGGCAGCACGCCGATATCGCAATGACATGCGCCTGGCATATGTGGCGCTTTATGTAGTGATAGGGGGTGGGGGTCAATTGCTTGCTGTACGAACACAATGTTCAAATGTGTACAATGACTGCTCATTTTGATCGTTTCGGAGTGGCACGATGCTATATTTGAGCTATTTTTAGACGAGTGTATTCATCCATTGTTTTATCAAATTTGGGAAGAAAAGTGATGTCGCAACGAATTGTGTGGGTCGCCAGCAATAAGCGCACTTTGGATGCAGTGCACCACTTAGCACTGCGTATTATCAATGTCGCCTTCAGAACCTCACCGGCTGCGAGCCTGACGACAGAGGCCAATGAACTTCCGCTGACACTGAGGCGTGAAATGTTGGGTCTGCGATAGGCGTGTAGGCTGCGCCAATTTCCCACGCACCCACTTACGACGCAGTTTTCTCCCGCCGCATGTTGGCACTTTTTCCCAATGGACAGAATCCGAAGACATTATCGTTTTTGTACGCGGATGCAAGAACCCTTTAAAAAATAGAACGAGAGTGCGTCGAGTGATGCAAGTACAAAAACTACCGATACCAACCTGGAACCTGGTTTCACCTCCAATTGACATGTCTTTGTCAGCCATGCACAAGGGAGACATCCCGTCGTAATTGTATCTGTCGAGAACGATTGAGCACCTGGACTCTTACCAAGGGCACACACGGATTTTTACTGATGGTTCCAACAGTAACACAGGAGCAGGGTGAGTCTTTGTGTGCGGTACTACTGTACGTTCGTTTAGTTTGCCTGTGTATGTCTGTTTATAGCTCTGGACTCATTGCGATCGTGAAGGCACTGCCATTTATAGAGGTGTCTCAGGACTCTATATGTGATTATATTTGACTCCCTTTGCAACTTTTTGGCTCTGACTTCTTTTTATCCCGCAAGCCCTCTACTACTTGACAATCTCATACGAATTACTACGTTGGAACGAGATGCAAAAACCGTCCGCTTGTGCTCGATCCCAAGCCACATCGGGGTGTGGGGCAACGAGCGCGCGGACTCTGCTGCGAGGTGGGCAGAACAGAGCCCCCGTCCACGCATATGGCCACATCCTGCTGGGGATCACTTCTCCGGGATTGCAAATTTCATACTTGCTAAGTGGCAAAGGGCATGGGAAAGAGAAGGCAATAACAAACTGCATGCAATAAAGCCACATCTAGGACCTTGGGCGTCATGCCTGCGTAGGTCCAGGCAAGAGGTCACACTCAGCAGGATGCGCGTCGGGCACACCTACGCTACTCATCGCTATCTTCTGTGTGGGGAGGAAAAACCGCGGTGCCTCCGCTGTCTGGAAGCGCTGACTGAACGCCACCTACTACTCACATGCCAGCACTTTGCACCAGAGCGCCGATTGTTTTATGGAAGAAACGCGGACCGTTTGACATGTAAAGACATTCTGGAAAACAACTCAAAACCTGAACATTCTGGAAACTTGTTCTGTTGCTTGTCAGCGATTGGATTTCAAACCACGTACACACCAAGGTAATAGTTCTCACCAACCGTGAAGCACTAGAATAAAGGTTATGGGCGCGAATGATCGACTCTGGTCGAGGCGCCCTAAAGCCCAAATAACTAACTAACGAATTGTGCGGGTTAAGAGCAATCGAGGACAAAATGCTGACGGCTTTGGAGGCCGCGGTAGCTCAGTTGGTAGAGCATCGGACTCTTGATCGCAAGATTGTGTGTTCGAATCTCACAACCGACGGTATTTACCGAGTCCACCCGCGACCAATCGGCGCGAGAGGTTGGCGACGCTATATAACCTAGCGGTTGAATGCGTCGTAAAAGGATCCAAGCTGACGGCCAACAACACAAATGCTGTCAATATCTGCAACAAATAAGACGGGAAGTACAAACTGTGATCTGTGCGCAATCAACGCGTGGGAGAGGATGGGGGGAATAATTAGCACTGGGTCAGTGTCCCTCCTTAACGGATGCAAAGTAACACCCCTGGTGCTTGGCGCACCTTGCGCTTCTGAACGTTTGGCATTTGTTGGTGCTGATCCGAGCTGTATTTGCTCTCAGTTATTGGCGATGATTTATCATATTTAGTGGCATTCAACCAGCGTTTGTTTTGCTCAAGTGTCATTGGTGAGTGTCCAGCAGTGGTTACAGTCAGAGGCTCAGCCAGGGGGGGGACTGAACAAACAAAAATAAGCTAGACCAAACATGAAAGTTCTGGATTTGCACTACGCCGAGCCATAAATGGTCGGCGCGCCCAAATCGGTCCCGATATTATGACTCGGGGGAGGGGGGGGTCGGGCTCCCTTAAGTCGGGTCCTGGCTACGCCCCTGGTTGCAGTGAGTATGGTCGAAGCGGTGGAGGTACATGCAAGCTGTGGAACAGCGGAGGCAGACACGCGCGTGCCAGTTTGTGGATACCCCACTGTTGCATGGTCCGGTCGGCGACCTCGGTGGACTGTGGTGCGGTGGCTGACAACACATTGGAGACGCCCGCCATGTCAGTCGAATGGCGAGGTCGAGCTGTCGGCCGAGGTCAGCGGTCTGGCGCGGGATCGTCGGTGGCTGACAACACATTGGAGACGCCCGCCGTGTCAGTCGAATGGCGAGGTCGAACTGTCGGCCGAGGTCCGCGGTCTGGCGCGGGATCGTCGCCCGGGCGTCTCCACGCGTGACCACAGATCCGTGTGACCGGGTCGGCACCGGGTCGCCCGGTGGTGGCCGCCCGCCGGACCACGTCCGGTGCACCTCATCGCCGGGATCAGGACCGGGTGCTCCTAAGCCCCCGTGTGGTGCTCTGATTTGCGGAAGCACGTGGTGATTGGTGGATGCTGTCGGCTCAATGTTAGGTCAGTCGTAATTTGTTGAGATGTGTTGTTATCGGGCCCGCTCACACTTCATATCATTTTCGTCTTGCAGTTCTCCATCACCAAGGCAGCTTGGTTTGTCGATACTGAAACACGATATGAGACGGCTCTTCGGATTCCGTGTCGGAACAAAAGTGCAGCTTTGGCAATCAAGGCGGCTCGCTTGCAGCGTATGTTATGACGCTTCAGTGAATTCGGTGTGGTAGATCCCAGATTAGTACGTCTACACTGGTCGCAGTTCCGAGCATGCAAGCTTATTCCGGGCAGTGGCTGATATAATGCAAATGTGCTGCGAACCAAGTCACCCACTTTAGCTGGTATCTTCAAATGAAGCATCAGCCCCCCCCCCCGTGGAGTTGCGACGCCACACTGACTGGGGGCCACTCGAATGCACCCCGGTTCAGTTTTTCAGCTGAAGGCGTCCCTCTGAGTAGATTAGGCGCCCCGCCGGACGCCCGAGTGCACGCCTGAAAAGTGTGTCAGTCAGTGGCACCCCTCCCCACTGGTGTCCCCATGAAAATTCCTGGGTCCGCCCTTGTTACCGTGTCAGCAGTAGGCATTTCTGACTCCGGATCCTTTCCGCCACGACCATCCAGTCAATGCGGATGTATGCATGTTTTCCTGCCGAGTAGCACTCGACTCAAAATAAGCTTACACTGCGTGGCTGATCATAGGCATTACTGGGCCACCATCGATCGGACAGATCCCTTTGTTCCGTGCCAGCACGTGAAGACCATGGGCTACCGCCAACTGCTGTTCCGTCCGCTGATCGCACCGCCACCCCGTAAGTGGCTGGTGGCGGTCGGACGCCAGATGCAGGTGTCGTTGGTGACCCGGAAGTAGTGCTTCTCGCTGGCGGTGGTCTGCCCATGGACTTGATATTCCCGAAGGCGGTCAGGTACGTCCCGGACGCCGTCCAATTGGAAGATAATTCACCTCGTGTTCTGCCTCTGGCTGTGCTGCTACACTCTGTTCAGGGGCAGATCCTGGAATTGTTATGGGGGGGGCATATGTCCGAAGGGGCGCCACTTTGCCTTCCGAGGGCGCCTCTGGCGGAAATATTCGATGGGGAGGGGGTGCACTCGAGCCTTCCCGGAGGGGTTCATCTGGCTGAAAAATTCGAGGGGATGCACTCGAGTCTTCCTAGAGGGGCGCTTTTTCTTCCTGGCCAAAGGGGTGCCACCTTCCCATGGGGGCGCATGCCCTCAGTGTCCCCCTGTACCCGCCCCTAACTCTGTCTGACTGCTACTCTGGCTGCTGTTCTGTCAGACTGCTGCTTACGCGGCTCCCTACTCCAATTCTTATCGGAGGCGATTTTAATGCCCACCACGATGTTTTGGGGTTGTCTTGGCACAAACCCTCGTGGGCGAGTTTTATGACGTTTTCTTCCCGACGAGTCGGTATGTCCTTTAAACACTGGATCGCCGACGCACTTTACTCCACCGTCTGGACGCACCTCAACTCTCAAGTTGAGAATTTTCGACTCACAACTTGTCCAACACTTCACCTGGGCAGTGCCTCACAACTCGCTGGTGGGCGGTGACCACTTTCCGGTGCGGCTTTCAAACCGCGATGGCGCGGCACTGGGGCGGCTTCCACGACGGTGGAATTTACGCCACGTTGTGTGGACTGAACTCAGTCAAGAGTAGAAGATAGACTTCCAGCCGACCCGGAAAGCAAATGGGAATTCGAGTGCAAAGAGTTGGGCAGTATGAACGGCAGACAACCACTCAACCGTGACAGCGGACCTCACCCCGCTGTCAACCCCCTCACGGCCATCGGAAAGCAGGATGTCATAAAACAAGGGGTACAAGGGGCAATGCCGCGCTCGTTAGAACGCATTTCTTGTACCGCGGCTACATCGTCACATTCACAGATGAGGTGGGCACCGGCGTGTGTAGTGTTTTTGTGAGAGGATCCGTCACTAACTGCTTCTCCCTCCCGCAACACCCTACCGTCTCCACTTCCGAGTTGATCCGCAAAGCCCTTGCGTATGCCGAGGTTGGCGACCACGTGTTGCATGTCATCCTGACGGAGTGGCTCCGGCGGCCATTTGGCATTGTGTAGCTCTCGCCAACACAATGCCGTATGCCGAGGTTGGCGACCACGTGTTGCATGTCATCCTGACCGAGTGGCTGCGGCGGCCATTTGGCATTGTGTAGCTCTCGCCAACACAATGCCGTATGCCGAGGTTGGCGACCACGTGTTGCATGTCATCCTGACCGAGTGGCTGCGGCGGCCATTTGGCATTGTGTAGCTCTCGCCAACACAATGCCGTATGCCGAGGTTGGCGACCACGTGTTGCATGTCATCCTGACGGAGTGGCTCCGGCGGCCATTTGGCATTGTGTAGCTCTCGCCAACACAATGCCGTTGGGCGGCATTTGTTGTGGCAGCTCACTTCGCTCTGTCGTGTGGGAAACAGGTATTATCCCCCTGCCGCATACCGGCACACATCGGAATCCGCGCCAACGAGTTTCCAGATCGGGTTGCTGATCTGTCCAGACGTGGCACGGGCACATTGTCGCGTGCTTCCGCTACCTGCCGCATTGTGACCCTCATCTCTCGACCAGTCCAGTGTGGTCGGGTGGCTCTCTGTCGTCTTAAAATTTGGCACGCAATGGCTACACATGGTTGGTTATTGCGTTCCGACGAAAGACTAAGCTGCGTGAGGTGTGATGCCCCACTGACAGTGCGCCGTGTATCGGTAAGGAGTCCAGAATACGCGAAGAACGCTGGCGTCATTTCGGACACGACGCAAACACACTTGCGCCGGATGAACTGGCGACGATTCTCGATTTGTTCACAATTGAACGGTTGTTTGCTTCCTTGCAGAGGTAGGATTTCAACTATCTCCGCAATTCCACAGGATTTCACATGCGCCTACACCTCTGCACTACCAGGGTCTCATACACCTGCACCTCTGCACTGCCAGGGTCTCGCATACGCCTGCACCTCTGCACTGCTAGGATGTCACATGCACCTGCACCTCTGCACTGCCAGGGTCTCACATGCACCTGGTTAGCTTGTTGCTTGCTTCTCCAGATATCTGCTTTTCATACGCGATAATGTGACTGGTTTATAGGCAAGGTTGTTATGGATGTAATGTACCCCAATTGGCGTTGACTCACTATAAAGCCAAATAATAAATAATATATCAATCAATCAATCAATCAATCAATCCATCAAGCAATCAACCCATCAATCAACCCTGACGCGCATGAACAATTTTCCGGTCAGAAGGCTAAGGCGGTGGCGAAAAAAAACGAGTAGGGTCCGGACCCCAGAAACCCGAACGATGTCGACACCAATGTGTGGTACGCAGAATAAGAAAAAGCTGTTCCGGGTTTTTGGCCTCCAGAACATTATCCTCCTCAGAAACCTACCGTCTCAGATTTCTCATTTGGAGTCGAATGGTGCTGTTTAACAATGCTCTGTGGCTGCTCTGTGATAATGTGCTCAAGATTCACTGGAAAGTGCAAGCTGAGATTCTCATGTCACAGCTTGGAAGAACGTGTTCTCTCCATGTGCGATTACCCCAGGATTTTCCTCTCCACATCCAGGTTCACGAACCACAAATCCAACCCTGGTGGTATGTTACCAGCGCGTATCAGGTGGAATGCCAGTTTGTGCCTGGTATGTTTCGAGCCTGCCTGGTACGGTACCAACTCGTGTCTTGTATGCCACCAGTTTGCATCTGGTATTTTAATAGCCTGTACTGTGGTACCAATTTGTATCTGGTACGATTTATAGAAGATGCTAGTTGGATATTTTCCCAGATAGTGTCTGACATGTTGCCAGATTGTATCGGATATGCTTCCAGCCTCGTTGTGTTCCCGGACTGCACTCAGTATGCTATCAGACTGTAGCTGATATGTAACCAGACTCTATCTGGTATGTTGCCAGACGGCGCCGCCGCTGGTCGGGAAGCTGGTGCCGTTCGCTGCCGTGGCCGCTGCCAACTGTGTCAACGTGCCCATGATGAGATACAGGTGAGCGAATCGCCCACAGACTGGTGCTGGGTTCGAGGCCCGACTGCCGCAGATATTTTTCGAGGTGACGTCACGCGGGTTTCGTGCTGGTGTACCATCGACACAGTGGATTATGTGAACAGCGCTCCTACTGCAGCTAAGGTGCAGTACATGGGTGGGAGCTCCAAGAGCGACCATTGTGATTTCCGTTCTGCTGTCGAGTTTCTCGGTATTCTCACATTTGATGTGGCTCATTCGCGTCCAGGGAGTACGGCTGGAGGCTGTGGAGTTCGTGGGTTCATGCATAGCGGGTCGTGGTTATGACATTGGCATGGTGGCAGCTTATCGCTCGGCTTGATGTGTCTGTGGCCTTCGTTGCCAAGAGCATTCGTAGTCGTTTCGCCGCGATTGCGAGTCACGTGACTCTGATTCCCCCGTTTGCCCGGTCAGAGTGAACCCCACTGCCACGTGGCGGAGAGCGAAGAGCTGATTGGTGAATGTCGATACCACGGAATAGTTTCAAAGTGACTTCCTGTAATCTCACCGCAAATGTCTTCTGCAGCATGGGTGTTGATTTCTGAAAATTATTGGGAAGGGTGGGTGGGGCACAATACATGGGGCAATCGTCTGGCACAAATCGATTGGAGGCGGAGTACGAGGCGGAGTTCAGATTATTGGGGTAGGGGCAAAGCCAACATTGAGTGGGCAAATGCACTCTCAAAAGTATACGAAACAACACCCATATCCTGAAGTATAACGGGTATCCTTCAGTGGTTTACCACCGAGGGGTCTCTGCGAGGATGGCCTCCAATGGCACATCATTGAGACGTCCAACCACGAGGTTCTCCCGGCCAACCCGGGATGTAAGTGGGAGGCTCACTAGTAACGGCCGCGCGCGCTAACCGGAAGGTTGTAGGTTCGACACCTGGCTGTCCCTGGCTAAATTTTCGCCATGCTCGACTAGGCGGCTGGAGGTCGATGGTACTGAACGGCGTCAGCGGTTGAACGTGTTGAATGTGTTGAAAGCAACGTTCCCGTCGCAATGGCGCACACTGGGAACAGTTAAATTTGGGGTTCCTGTGCTTCATGCTCTGACCTTTCAGTTTTCGTTGCGACCTAACACCGGGCTCTCGCCTATTTGTCTTCTGTGACCTGACCTCAGTGTCCCCGACGATCTCCGAGTAGCCCACGGCACTGTGACCTGGGAGCGCCCCGATAACCTCGGAGCGTCGCCAGGGAGCTGACCGAGGGCATCACCCTGCTGGACGACACCGGCGGCCGACTGGGCCAGTCGCGGCTGGCGGCGCGCGAGGCCATCTCCATGGTGACCGTCAGTCGAGTTCTGATGGCGTCGCCCGGCATGGGTGAGTGTGTGTGTGTGTGTGTGTGTGTGTGTGACCTCGGCCGGCTGGTGACCGGGCACCTGTGTCCGACTGACGGCCTGACGGGCGGCTCTGGCCGGCAGAGAGCTGCAGGACGGCATCCAGCTGTGTGACGCCGACGGCGCCCGCGTGGCGCGCTCGCCTCAGGTGGCCCGCTCGGCCATCGTGATGGTGATCGTGTCCAGGATGGGCATGGCAGTGCCGTCCATGGGTAGGCGCGTGCGTTGGACGGTGGTCGTGCGGTTGCCCAGTCGGTGGTGGTCGTCTAGCTGCTCGCTGCGCGCGCATGTTTGTTGACGTGGCGGCTCCGATTTTGTGATTGTACGCTACGTAGTAATGCTTTGCTTAGAATCGTTTCTGTGGCGATCGTCTGTAGCGTACTCTGCATCGTTTTCCTTTGTGTTTGCTTGCGCTGACATTCTTCCCCGGTACTCTGACGCTACTTGGCTACGGTTTCGCTTCGAACTCTTGAATTGGTGACGGACTCTGTTAACACGCGCACTGGAGGGGTGGGGTGGGGGGGGGGGGAATCCGCCCACCCCTTCGGTTTTTCATACATAACTCCCGATTTTACTGGTCGATATACACCATATTTTGCCTACCTGCTTAGAAATGTCCGGCGCGTCGTTTAAAGCAAGAAAAACGAAAATCGGCCGCAAATTTTTCGAGTCAGAGAAAACATTTTGTAGCGCCAGACCACAAAAAATCGGCGCTGATGCGCTTCCCGTATATTGGCAAAAGGGAAGTGTTATGGCAACACTAGCGACTTATTTGATGTATATTGTTATGCTATATAGTTTCAAGGTCATGTTAGGTCACCGTGGTCATGACAGGTTAATGGAACCAAACTTGGTCAACTGGAATGTTGTCATAAATGCAAATGACTGTCATGCGATTGATGTCATTTTGCATGTTACTCCCTACACATCCTGAAAACTACTATTTGTCAATGTGTATCTAAGCGTTTCCATACTTCATTCATGTACTTCACGCCTTTCTTCGCGATGCTGATTGCGCCGAGCCGCCCGACGGAGCAGTCGGGCGGGCGGCCCGGTTCCGGTAACTGGAGCAGGTAACTGACCCGATAAAGTGCTGCTATATAGGTGACCTGAGGTCAAATGCTGTGTCTAGCATCTGAATTGTATCATTAGTCATGCCCAAAACATCATTGATGCCCATTTTGGAGCATTTAAACACAATCACAGCGATCCATAACAATGACAAGCCAAGCTACGCAAAACAAGCAAATTGTGCCATATGTGACCTCATTTGACCTTGAAGATATTGATCTAAGGTCATGAAAATTGCACACTACAGAGTTCGCTGCCGTACCCATCCACCCTGAGAATGTCGTTACTCCAGCTTTAATAGGAGCCGAGATCTTAGGGGGGGGGGGGGGCGCGGAATCCGCCTCCCCCCTCCAGTGCGCGTAATTTTCAGAGGCCACCCAGGGCGCGTGTTAAGCACCATATTTGAGTCTGTAACATTTGAAGACGATCACGGCAAAGGTTAGGTCGAACATTTACCAGCAGCTTTAGCTCCACAATACTTCTGTATAAATCGGAGAATGCACCTTCCTTAAATCACAAAAAAATGCTCCTTCTCTACTCTGCATGCTCGGTATCTACTCTGCACCTAGATTTGCAAGTATTTATTATTATCGAACGATGTAAACTTTATGTTACCAGTACTGGGAATGCTATAGGGGTGTATTAGTTGGCGGACGTTATGTTGTTGGTTCTGGAAATGCTATAGGGGAGCAATAGTTGTATTATTACTTCTATTGATAATAAGTAGTATTATTATTAATGTCAAGCGAATGGCCCTGTACAGACTACGTGAAACCGGAAACTAGAATTTTTGGAATTTTGGAGATTTGGAATTCGGCTACGGGGACATTTGGAATTTGGGGAGAACATGGAGTGGAAATGGAGGGAGGAGGGGAGGAAAGGGAATGTAAGGGAAGGGAAGGGAAGGGAAGGGAAGGGAAGGGGAAGGGAAGGGAAGGGAAGGGAAGGGAAGGGAAGGGAAGGGAAGGGAAGGGAAGGGAAGGAAGGGAAGGGGGAAGGGAAGGGAGGGAAGGGGAGGGAAGGGAAGGGAAGGGAAGGGAAGGGAAGGAGAGGGAAGGGAAGGGAAGGGAAGGGAAGGGAAGGGAAGGGAAGGGAAGGAAGGGAAGGGAAGGGAAGGGAAGGGAAGGAGAGGGAAGGGAAGGAAGGGAAGGGAAGGGAGAGGGAAGGGAAGGGAAGGGGGAGGGAAGGGAGAGGAGAGGAGGAAGGGAAGGGGAGAGGAGAGGGAGGGGAGGGGAGGGGAGGGGAGGGAGGGGAGAGGGAGAGGAGAGGAGGGAGAGGGGGAGGAGAGGAGAGGAGGAGAGGAGAGGAGAGGAGAGGAGAGGAGAGGAGAGGAGAGGAGAGGGAGAGGAGAGGAGAGGAGGAGAGGAGAGGAGAGGAGAGGAGAGGAGAGGAGAGGAGAGGAGAGGAGAGGAGAGGAGAGGAGAGGAGAGGAGAGAAGTCAGTGAGTGAGTGAGGGGGATGATGGAGTGAAGACGGAAAGAGGAAGGCAGAGTATGTTGTATTTCGTAATACTTGTGTTTTGTGTTGAGATATTGTCTTGCTTCCACTATCGAGAAGGGAATGATGATATACACAGTTTAAATCCGATGGTGAGTACGATTCCGTGACGAATCGACTTTTTCAGCAAACACTGTAATTGGCAACACGTTTATTTGGTATTAAAACATCTGGGTTGATTTCAAGGACTGTAATCGATTTTAGCGCGAAGATGTGGCGTACAATGCATTCCACCGAAGGCAAAGCTGATCGAAGATTAAGCTGTCGCACCATCTTCCAACTTGTCTCACTGGTAGGATCGTTGCCATCTTCTGGCGGAACAGTTGGCACACCGAACAAGATCCTCACCTCCGCGCTGTCCTGCCTCACTCGAGATCCAAACGTTCGCCCTGTCCTGCCCCACCTGAGATCCACATCTTCACACTGTTCTGCCCCACTCGAGATCCACACCTCCGCCCTGTCCTGCCCCACTCTAGATCCACACCTCCGCCCTGTCCTGCCCCACTCGAGATCCACACCTCTGCCTTGTCCTGCCTCACTCGAGATCCACACCACCGCCCTGTCCTGCCTCACTCGAGATCCACACCTTCGCACTGTTCTGCCCCACTCGAGATCCACACCTCCGCCCTGTCCTGCCCCATTCGAGATCCACACCTCCGCCCTGTCATGCCTCACTCGAGATCCACACCTCCGCCCTGTCCTGCCCCATTCGAGATCCACACCTCCGCCCTGTCATGCCCCACTCGAGATCCACACCTCCGCCCTGTCCTGCCCCATTCGAGATCCACACCTCCGCCCTGTCCTGCCCCATTCGAGATCCACACCTCCGCCCTGTCCTGCCCCACTCGAGATCCACACCTCCGCCCTGTCCTGCCCCATTCGAGATCCACACCTCTGCCTTGTCCTGCCTCACTCGAGATCCACACCACCGCCCTGTCCTGCCTCACTCGAGATCCACACTGCGCTGTCATGTCCCTGTCGAGAGGCTCGTTAGACATGCACCGAGGACGAACTGTACGTCAGACTGCAAAAAGCTGCTCCTCTGAAATGGCCCGCAACGTTGTAGGTACGACCCAGTGCCAGCAGGCAGAACGTCGGCGTTGCTCAGCCACTTGTTGATTGGGTAGCCTACCGTCACGCTTTGCAAACAGCACATGAGTCTGGACTGTTGATGACCATGCGGATCTCTTGACGCCAGCTGTGCTGCTCAGTTTATTTTGGATGTAACTCCAGCGAACGCCAGCCGTTGCCACGTGACGTGTGGTATGGTTCGTGTCACGTGTGGACGATGACTGGGGAGGGGTAACCTTGATCACCCCGGACTGTGCCAGTGGCTGACAGCGGTGGTGACAGTTCAACCACTCGTAGTTAATTCCGACTGGGGTTGTGTTACCTACTAAGCTTCCACGTCGCCATTCGCGCCGCTGAACGTTTCATGTGGCCCCTGCTGCGCTATGTACGTTGCTAGGTGTAGGCTGCATCTCTGCATGGCTCCATCCCATTGTTTTCCCACCCAGTCGACCGTGGAGTTTATTCACTTTCTATGATAATGCTAGCAAGCGTGATGCGCATGTGCTTTCATTGGCACGTCCCGCGCACGGAAGGATAAATGCAAGCCGTGTTTTATCACATGCCTGTATCGTGATCTTGTCTCGGCCATGTTTACTCGCAGAATGGTTGGGTATGTCTTTGGTCGGTACGATGATACTGGGGCCGTGTTGGCCTCCCGAGTGATGTCTGCCTTACACGTTGGTGGGGTAGATCGGGGTCTGGGTCACCTCAAACCGGGAGTAAATCCAGGATTTTTTTTCATGGGGAGTGGGCACTTGTCAGGGGGCGCCATTTCTTCGGAGGAGCGCCACAGAGAAAGTAAATGAGGGACATCTCGGGTGAAAAATCCATTGAGCGGTGCACTCTAGCCCTTCCGGAGGTGCGCCACCTTCCGTGGGGGGGGGGGGGGACACTTCCCTCAGTAATGCTCCCTCCCCCTTGCATCCGTCCCTGCCTCAGACGCGAGCGACATTGTGCGAGTCCTTGACTGGCACGTAAAGATGAGCGATATTCCTGTACACCAGATACCAACCTGTTCCGCCTGCCGGAGGAATTTTGTACCGTCATCGCTGTGTGTGTGTGTGTGTGTGTGTGTGATAGCTCGACATATATATATATATATATATATATATATATATATATATATATATATTTATATATATTTATTCTGATTGTACGTTGTGACATGCGGTCCCACTGCAGTGGGAATTCCGATCATCATGAATAAGCTGGAGAAGCGAGGTTTCATCAAGCGGTACCCGTACCTGAACGCGCCTCTGCAGGTAAGAATGCCGGTGGGCTGCGTTGGCTGGGGCGCAGGCAGTCGAGTGTAGCAGCAAGGAGTCCCCATTGCAAAATGGTTTCGCCCGCTTGTCCTCAACTTAATCGGGGTGTAGCCAGCTCTCACGAGCGTGCATTTCATCGGTGTCGTGACTATGGCCCCAGCAAGCCCCTGTGCTGCTCGGTATGGTGCCGTTACTGTAGCGGGTCTCGGCCGACCGTACGTCGCGACCTGCTCGTGATCCCCCCTCCCTCCCTCACTCCCGTGCGGGGCCACAGGACGCGCTGCCTGTCCGCCCACGGCAGGCGGCTCCTGGTCCCCCCCCCCCACCCTCCCTCACTCCCGTGCGGGGCCACAGGACGCGCTGTCTGTCCGCCCACGGCAGGCGGCTCCTGGTCCACCCACCCTCCCTCCCTCACTCCCGTGCGGGGCCACAGGACGCTGTCTGTCCGCCCACGGCAGGCGGCTCCTGGTCCACCCTCCCTCCCTCACTCCCGTGCGGGGCCACAGGACGCCCTGTCTGTCCGCCCACGGCAGGCGGCTCCTGGTCCACCCACCCTCCCTCCCTCCCTCACTCCCGTGTGGGGCCACAGGACGCTGCCTGTCCGCCCACGGCAGGCGGCTCCTGGTCCACCCTCCCTCCCCCACTCCCGTGCGGGGCCACAGGACGCTGTCTGTCCGCCCACGGCAGGCGGCTCCTGATCCCCCCCCTCCCTCCCTCCCTCACTCCCGTGCGGGGCCACAGGACGCTGTCTGTCCGCCCACGGCAGGCGGCTCCTGGTCCACCCTCCCTCCCTCACTCCCGTGCGGGGCCACAGGACGCCCTGTCTGTCCGCCCACGGCAGGCGGCTCCTGGTCCACCCTCCCTCCCTCACTCCCGTGCAGGGCCACAGGACGCCCTGTCTGTCCCCCATGGCAGGCGGCTCCTGGTCCACCCTCCCTCCCTCACTCCCGTGCAGGGCCACAGGACGCCCTGTCTGTCCCCCATGGCAGGCGGCTCCTGGTCCACCCTCCCTCACTCCCGTGCGGGGCCACAGGACGCCCTGTCTGTCCGCCCACGGCAGGCGGCTCCTGGTCCACCCTCCCTCACTCCCGTGCAGGGCCACAGGACGCCCTGTCTGTCCCCCATGGCAGGCGGCTCCTGGTCCACCCTCCCTCCCTCACTCCCGTGCGGGGCCACAGGACGCTGTCTGTCCGCCCACGTTAGGCGGCTCCTGGTCCACGGGACGGGCCACGGGACGTCCACGGCAGGCCGCTCGACGTCAATGGGGAGACGAGCGGCATCGGTGTGTTGCGAGTGCGTCACTGGGCGCGACTGGGACGGGTTGTGTGACGTTTCCGGCGTATGCTACAGGTGGCCGCTCTGGGCCGCTCCGGTCTTGTACACGGCCGATTAGGCTCGCAAGTGTCGCCCGGCTGCCCAGGAGGCCTGGGCGGGTTTTTGTGCGCGCTTCAGGGACCGGCTCTGACTGGGTGGGGTCGGTCTTATTCGGTTTTGACGCTATCGATGCGTTGTACATAATGCTCCCACCTCGGAGTCTCTTCGAAGGGAGGATGGAGGGGGGGGGGGGGGGGGGGAGTGGGGGTGCGTGTTGTGGCCGTCGACCCGTCCGTCTCGTTACCGAGGGGCTCGGATTCGAGCTGACCTCTCAGACGTCCGGCTCTTCCTGGCCGCCCATTCGTAGTGATGTGAAGGCGCTTTGTGACGAGCCAGCTGCGTGTGGTGTGAGAGAGCCCAATGTTGTTCTTCATCTTGGAGCCCAATCGCATCTAGCTAGGCGAGGACCACTTGAAGGCCGAAGTCTTTAGAATCATGGACGGTCTCGAAGGGTGTCAGGTGTCTCATCATGAGCCACCTGGAAAGTGAACAGGTTTTATATTTGCAGTCCTCATTGAAGGTAGCCAACTGGAGAACATGTCTATCAAATCTTGATAGACTTTGAGGCCTGGTAGACTTTTGAGACTGATAAGACTGTGTAGTTTGATCTCGAAGTGACGGTTATGGCACTGTTGAGGACCAACCACACGTGACCTGGGAGCCTACACGCGGCGGCTCCGGCGTAAGTTGGCCACAGAACAGTGGAGCCCACTTACGATGTCGACACTGCAGCTGGCCCACGGCTCCGTTGACGTCCGGGGCCTGTGTCCAGTGCCGCCCGACCACGCTGTTATGTCGGACGGAAAAAACGGCCAACGCGCTTTGTTTCGGACTGTGCGGTATCAGAGGGCACTTCTGCCGGATAGTATTGTGTCCCCGCTAGCTACACCACACACTGGTGACGTGTGGGTGTGGCATTGTGCCCCCGCCAGCTGCACCACACACTGGTGACGTGGTGTGGCATTGTGCCCCCGCCAGCTGCACCACACACTGGTGACGTGTGAGTGCGGCACTGCTGGAACGCTTCCATACACGAATTAAGATGGTCATGAGCAATGACCTCGGCGCTCGTCAGCACTGAGTCACGCACAATAGTGAATCGGTTCGTGACGTGCCTAGACGTGGCGCACGATCACCGAATTTCGGGTCACTCAGATGTGAGTTTCGACATGTCTGAGTATGTAGTATGTTGTGCTTGACTTCAGTCACACTTCGCCGTCAAGTTGGCAATTCAGTCATAAGGGAAACCGATTATATCTGGGAGCGCACCTCCCCCTCCTCATACGCCGTTTTTTTTTGGCGTGTCATGTTCGAACCGTTTGAGTTTGAGTTTGGCCTGGTGGATTTTCTGCACTGTTATATGCATCCTATCAAAAGCGACACATTATCAAGGTCAGCTTCCGGGAGGATTTAGGAGACGCAAATCTTGCCGTTTCTGCCAATGTCACTTCACCATCGCCGCACCAGTCAGTATTATCTACATCACGTCACGGTCGGAGTACCAGGCCGTGAATTCCCTATGGAATGATGTTACACGATGTGTTTAAACAACAATGATGTTCATGAATAACGCTTTGCGTTTAGCGATACGATTGGAAAAACTAGTGGTGCGTGTAAGTAGGAGTACTTTGAGGGGAGTTTTGGAGGCATCACGCACCGAAATAAAGTCATGTTTTATTGTTGACATGATCAAGACGCCTTTAATTTTGATTTTATTCCTTTTTTATCATCAGTGGCGGCTCCAGGGAAGAATGGGAAGGGGACACGCTCATCATGTTTTTCAATGTTGATTATCCCAGCACCTGGATACAACCGATTTATCTTCCTTCCCCTAATTTCCAATCTGGACTCCGCTATAGAGCGCATATTTCGTGGTTTCAGTTATCTCCACAATGGTAGCAGACATTCTTGACATTCGCTTTCGAGCTCTCGGAGATAAACAAAATCTACAACATTCCATTTTCACCTCTCGAGTTGCCTTCCCCCGACATCCACCTCTTTCACTTTTCAGATGTGGATAAAAAAATATAATATACATCAAGGGCACATTTTATGTTTTTATACATCAAAATGTTATACTCTAATGGTATCCCGAAGCTCCTGCGTTCTTGATTGGCTGAATCCCCCTCATTGCCTTACACAAGTATATAACATGTATCTGATGGATAGCTTGGTCCCCAAGCAGTTCGTTCAGCTATCACAATTGATAATGAGATTATCAGTTTGCCAAATGTAAACCATCGATGAACATTGCACTCCAGAATTGTGTGGTCTTTACCGACGCCAGGACGCAAAAACACTGAAGCGCAATTAAGCTGTTTGGGAGAAAATAACTTCTCAAACTCCCCTTATTTGGTTCATGTCTGATCCCGGGAACTGCTCCCCCCCGATTGGATACGGAAACCAGCATGTTGCCATCGATGGTACATCATCCCTGTAGTTCAGCGTTTTTTTTTAAATCACGAAATGGGGGAAACACCACTTATTGAATACTGAATCTACGTTCTTTCCAAAAAAAATGTGTTTAAGTCGTGCTAATCATGAAGAGGGGCGAACCGTACCACTTATTGAATACTGACTTGACGTCCTTTCCCAAAAGTCGTGTTTCTAGATACATGCTAAGGTAGTCTTCATGCCTCATCTCTAACAGTACTATGTTTATGAGTACGATGCACATGCTCGCTACGATAGACAGTGATGCGCGCGGATCCCGTCATACAATTACATGTGACGTGATGGCGTGTGACAATTCTGCCGCGCGATGCCAGTTGTCGATAGCATAGTTCTCGTAATTTGTAGAGGCAACGGAAATGGTATTGCTATAAGTACTGCATTGTCTCGTTGTACACTTTATAGTAACTAATTTACATTTAAAATAAGACCGTTTTGACACAGTTTTGCAGGCTGTCTCCTTTCGACACCGCACACCTAGTGAGATCCATTATTTTAATTTTGCTGCAATTCATCGAGTGGGAGCAGCGGGACCCACCAGTCGTCGCGCCCTGAGGCTCCAACAGCCAGCTGTATGTTGGCCAAGTCCCTGCACTGACCTCTGCGTGACCGCCCGTGGCCTGACGACCGTTCCGTGACCCGACCTTGACCCGGTGACCGCAGGTGCTGCTGTGCGGCTTCTTCCTGACGTTCGCCACGCCGCTGTGCTGCGCGCTGTTCCCGCAGAGGTCATCCATCTCCGTCTCTCGACTGGAGCCGGACGTTCAGGTGAGGGTGTCACGTCACGTGACATGGTGACGGCACGTGGCAGGTCACGTGACGTGACGTGTCCGGGTGTGACGTCTCTGCGTCAGGCTACTCGCACGACTCGCCCACCATGGAAGCCTCGGAATCCGCCCGCTTTCGTCAGTGAGAAGCCGCCACCAGCAGGTGTTCATGTGGCGAGACGATGGAAACAAAACTTACCAGTTTTTGTTCATCTGGTGGCTTTTCCTCTCGGCTGAGCGATGCTGTGTACAATGGTGTTTTTTTTCCATTTAATGAATCCCACATGTGGAGTTTGGGCTGTGAGAATATCACCATCAGAGTTATAACAAATACGCTTGGTGGCTGTGCAAGTACGTCTACGAGTATCCGCGGACAATGCGTCCGCTCAGCCTTAGTGGCAGTGCATAATTTGATTGCTGAGTTGAACCCAGCGCAGTAGAACATTTCCAAGCTACCCGGCGATCCGCTTCGTAAGCTGTTACCAAGTCAGTATTCACAGGTGAAATTCACACTGAGAAAGTATTGATTACATTTGTAGCCAACTTTGGATGTTCAAAGAAACTTGATATCGCCAAGGCCTGTGTTACAGTGACTGTCAACATAGGTCATTCGGGGTTGGTGCAAATGTCCGCCCATGGATATGGCAGGCCAAATAGTTGTGATGTGACAAGTAAGTCACCGTTATATCCTGATGCCTGGGAGTCATTGAATCATATCGCGTGCCAGCCAGCGCAAATATTTTGCAGTAGGAATTTATGTTCAGCATTTTCTATTATCAATCCAGAAGGAGCGATGGTAGATTAATGTACCGTAGTCCACCATCCGATCATGGATTGCCTGCGCAGTCACGCAGTACAGGCAGTAAGTGCCATGTCCCGACGCTACCGCCCCTACCGGCGATGGCCGACACTAGCCTGTTTCTAACCGACCATAGCAAAAGAACAGAGGTTTAGAGTGGAATCAGCGTCTTGCCAAACGGGAGTGAGGCTTCGTAAAATGGTGGCGATTTCGTATATTGATGATACACGTAGTCTATAAATGACGGTAATTTTGTGTAAGTTGTAATAGATGTAGATGAGTACATCCCAAAATGATTGATGTTGCCAAGCCGAATTTCGACTCCATTCTTTCAATGTATCATCATAGGCCTAATGTTAAATTTAAAGAAATATTGGTGTTGCATTGACAACACAAAAAAAACTACGCGAAGTTCTACGCCTGGTGATATAATTTTTACGATATGTTTGGTTGGCTGATCGCAAGATTTATGTGGTTGAATGTAAACGACAGAACCTGCTTTCAAAATCTGAAAGGGCTGTCTTTTGTCGTAATTTAATAGAGCAATCACTGTTATTATATTGAGCTCAAGTTTTTTTTAAAAATAACATGTGATGAATTGATAACTCGATTTTCAAATGAGTTGATGCACGTTTTCACCAGGGTGATTGGTGCCGCGGCTGCGCCGTTAGGTTTTTTTTCAATTGTAAAACTCCACTCCCACCACTACGTGTTGGATAGTGACGGCAGAGGGATCAATGTTCGCCAACTCTTTGGAAGCCATTTAGTTTATAGTGTTGCATAGAAGGAGTTTACTTTAAAACCATGTTCACCCGAACTCCACCTTTTTCGCTCTTGAATGCATCTGTTTCCGTGCCGATATCTTTAGCGATTGAGGTGGGTTCATAAGACCGCTATGCCACAGGTGTTGGTGGGTGCTGCTTCATTCCCCTGCTTACCCTGTCATCACTCATCACTTTACTCTTGATTAAAATATGGGTCTCAAAACATGCAACAAGGTGTTCCCCGGCATGGCTGAAATCTTATAGCCCCCAATTGATTATGCAATTGCAAAGGAAACGACAATGACCGATCAGACTCTGTGCTCAACAGTCATCGAGTGGTGGCCTTTCAGAGTATGTTTTTGACTAACGGCAACTATCCATGGGCCTGGAATCTTCCAACTGTTGTACGATGTGTTTATTGGGCCAGGAACATACATGCAGATATCATACGTTTCCTGTTGGTTCAGACGTAGTGAGTGAGCAAGCGAAGCGAGGGAACAAGCGAACGCACTCCTCCAGGAAACGGAAAACGGGATTTTGGATGCTTGATTGTGTAAACGATATAGCTAGAAGTATTTTTAAAGGATTTCCGGCCGATATTTGTACCGAGTTGTACAGATAAAATGATGTATCGCTTAGCTTATATTCGATATTTAATAATTTCACTGGCATCTTGCACCAGGTCAAATTACGGATTTTATCATGGGCGCAGCGGCGGTACCGGAAAATTGTCTCGAAAATCGCGTGACTCGCTGGCCCTCCAGAACTCTGCTTTTGTTCAGGAAGACAAAGATGATAATTGTGAGACAATATCATTATCGGACATAATATGAGTTGTGAAACATGTATTGTGACTTGTACATGTTTGATATCTATTAGACCCGCACTTCGGCTTATTTTCAAAAGCCTCCGAGGGACTGAAAAACAAATTGAAGGAAAACAAGTAATAGCTATTGCTGGCGACGATGACACAAGTGGTAGCGAAAGCTTGGGGCAGTTTTGAATCCCCCTCCCTCCGGGGAAGGCGATATTAATATATTTTAAATCAATAACCTTGGAGCTAGAATGGGGGAAGAAAACATCACGAGAGCGTACACAAACACATACAAGCAGCCCCCACCCCTAAACACATGCTCACATGGAAAGCATGCTAGTACACACTTTGCACACTTTGGTTCAATTTCGTGGTTTCGAAGCTGGCTGATATAATTGCCACATATAACGCAACATTTGACATTGCGATAATTCCCTGATACCCTGGTTGAGGGAGGGAGCTACTTATTCGTATCTCAGTTGCTTCCCTGGCGGCACCACGAGACCACATAGGCTCCACCGCCACCGTACTGGCCCGCGACAGTTCAAAATCAGGAGCGAGGCAGTGCAATCCAAAACTTCTTCAATCTTTCTGTGCCACTGTTGTCATCGTGGCTAGTACTGGTTTTCGTTCACTCTTTTGTACGATTCATTGACGGATTTTCAGGACAAGCAGAACTACTCGCCTATTACATGTCAAGCATGTAATAATCATATTGCATGTTTTATAACCCAGAGTACGACCAATGATATTGTTATCTCGCAATCCTTTCTTCCTAAGTATAGACATAACATTCCAGTTTTACAAAGTATCATAATTGTCTGTTTGAAATACTCTTACAAATATTCAGTCAGAAACACCAATGTAGCATGACCCACCTGAAATTATTATTGACAAGTTTCGCAAACGGCAAAAGTGATGCAATTGGGCAATTAAAACTGGCGAGCATCAACAGAAAGTTTCTATGAAACCTTGATGGATAGTTTATGGTCTGAATGCCATGATGAAATTATATGTATATCACCTTAGCAGATCGCGTATTATTTCGCCCAATTCAAGAGCAAGCAGTTACAAGACCCTGTTACAACACTGCCAAAGCAAGTATTTTCTTGGTAGTCCTGTAAGTAGCGTTAAGTCACCTTACTACACTCAACAAGACATAGGATTATCGGCATTAAAAGAAGTAATCCCCTCACCATGTCTGATTTATGTCATGTATGCCTTTACTAGTAATATAACGGTGTGGGTGGTGGGGGCAGAAGCCCCCCAATGCCCCCCTCCCCTTAGCAACCGAAAATACGCTGGATCAAAGAAGAAATTTTTAGATTTTCACCACGCAAGAACCTGAATTTTCGGCGCGCTTCGCGCGTCGAATACCTCGTCTTCATACGTTGTTCTTTAGGACAATGTCCTTAATAATACTGAATTCCCGTCGAGTTAATGCATTGGCCTTTGGGTGTCTAGCGGTTTCGTGCACAAAAATGTCCGCACTCGAGTTGTGCAATATTTACCAGGCCGGTCAGTTGGCAGTGGCAGCGTTGCCGTCAACTCGTGCTGACAGTGGGCGGGCTGCTGGCTGGCTGAGGGTGATTTGAACTCGGCCATGATTGGATAAAACTACTGTTGCCAAATTGCTGACGCAGTTGGCGGCTAAAGGGCAACTGTAGCGTCAGCAGGTGTCATGGCTGCGCCCACTGCGTCGGTGAACGGGGAAGCAATACGAGCGAAGACTGACGTATCACGGTTAAGTGATTGAGTAAAGCGTCAGAATGTCGTGAAAACGGAACTGTTCTCTCACATGTTGCATAGCTTCAGATAAATTCTCAAATGGCTAATTGAAAATAAACTGAGCTTGTTTGGTCATATGACTATTCTGTGTCGTTTATACAGCGGTCGGACGGCAGCTACCAGAGGCCTGTTGACAGCAACTGATTGCGGTTTCGGTTGACGCCCAGTTCGGTTGACGGCAAGGGCTTGTCCGACATGAACGTCACGGGCCCTAACATCGCGGCTGCCACAGCGCTCAGCGGACGTCCATCCGATTGAATGGACAATGGACAATCCATCGGACAATGGCTTGTCCGACATGAACGTCACGGGCCCGAACATCGCGGCTGCCACAGCACTCAGCGGACGTCCATCCGATCTGCCGGATGGACGGATGTCACGGGCCCTAACATCGCGGCTGCCACAGCACTCAGCGGACGTCCATCCGATCTGCCGGATGGACGGATGTCACGGGCCCTAACATCGCGGCTGCCACAGCACTCAGCGGACGTCCATCCGATCTGCCGGATGGACGGATGTCACGGGCCCGAACATCGCGGCTGTCACAGCACTCAGCGGACGTCCATCCGATCTGCCGGATGGACGGATGTCTGAGCCCGAAAATCCCGGCCTTCAAAACAAACAAGGGGACTCCATCTCTCGACGATGTGGCCCTAACATCGCGGCTGCCACAGCACTCAGCGGACGTCCATCCGATCTGCCGGATGGACGGATGTCACGGGCCCGAACATCGCGGCTGTCACAGCACTCAGCGGACGTCCATCCGATCTGCCGGATGGACGTATGTCACGGGCCCTAACATCGCGGCTGCCACAGCACTCGCGGACGTCCATCCGATCTGCCGGCTCGTGGTGGTGGTCGTCGCGCAGTTATTGCCTTCACAGAGGAGGCGGGCGGCGTGGTCAGGTTTCGCAACACCGTGTGTCGTCAGCCACGGGCGGATCCAGGAGGACCGGCTGGAGGGAGGAGGCAATTAAACAACATCCGGGTTCGAAAAACTCTTCGGTTTGAAACAGTTAACATCTGTTGGATCTGCTTATGATAAAATTTGTGTTACATTTTTTAGACTTAGAAAGAATGACATTTCAGTGCAAAATTTCGGCAAAATCAGCCTCTTGCGACGTTGGTTGGGGTCGAGGTGGGGGCGGGGCTCTGTGGGCCCCTTTAGGTCCGCCAGTGTCTCCAGTCGCCTGCAAGCGTGGTAGCTTGTGCCGACCCATCTATTGGCCGTAGGCTGCCGGCTAATGGAGTGGCGGTATCACGTTACCTCAGCGGCACACCGCCCGTCAACCAATGCACCCGAGCGCTGACTTGCTCGCGACGCCGCGCTGGTCTCCGAGGCGACGTTTTTGCCGGCATCACCTGACTGACACTGGTGAGCTGCGTGACGTGTCCCGGAGGTCGGAGCCTGCCCGGCCGTGGTGTTCACGAGGGTTTCCCCGGCCGGAGACGGGTGGGTCGCCGTCTGTGAGACGCCCGCCCCCACTGGTGACGGTCGCAAGCGGCTGGTCGCCGCGCAAGTGCCGAGACCCACCCGCCACACGGAGCGACGGCACTTGTGCACGGCGCCCGCCGTTTACATTCAAGAAACATGGGACAGAACAGGAACACAACTCCACGATATACATCCAAAATGCGAACACTGGCACACCATCAACCAGAACACCAGACTCAAAGAAAGGATACTGACAAGACTTCGCATCGGACACACAGCACTCACACACTCCTACCTCATTCTAAACCAACCACGACCTCAATGCACAACATGTCGCCGAACACTTACAATCAAACACATTCTCATATACTGCACCAAGTACAACAACCAAAGACAGCACATCACAAACTACTGCACCACAAACCACCTCCCACTAAACCTCACCACGCTTCTCAACGATGAACACCCAACATTACACGAACATATCTTCCACTTCCTTTCAACAACACGCATATTGGAACAACTGTGAAGGGGGGAAAAAAGGAACAAAAAGAGACATGGAAAAAAAACACAGAAGGAATACAAAAAAAAATCAATGTGTACGCATGCATACATATATCAAGGAAACAAAATCCATGATCCCAAAGTGCATATATGCTTTCTTGCAATGTTTAATCCAAAAGGCGATGACCCAACCCCAACCCCCCTCTGCACCCCATACCCCAAGCAGCACCGTCCGGACTGCTTCTCTTCTCGTCATTCTTCACTACTGCGCCTTCTTCAGCATCTGAACAACCTACAGCCTCAACTTCAGGACAGCCCATCACACCTCTACCCAGCTCTACTCTGTCATCTTCAACTACCTAAATTCGGCACCTTACTTCAAGTCAACCTTACCTATCCTATTCCTTCTACCCCTGACCACGTCGTTCCAAAAATCATAACCCACCACCACATTCATCTGCACACTACCGGAAACAGCCGACATCACCACACGGTGGCAGGCTGGAAAAATTCACTACTCACTCACTCACTCACTCGTTTGTACACTTGTCCACACGGCGGGGTATGTCCGCAGCAGGTTCTGTTGTTGTGCTGTCACTTGGTCAGTGCGGTTGCGGCATCCGCCAAATCTAGATGGATTCGGGGTGAATGGGGAGGGGGAGGGCGGTGCTCCGTCACGGCCAGGGAGTTTGTGGTGGAGGGACACCGGGATTTTTGTGTCAGTTCGTTCCATGCAACTTCTATCGGGATAATGCTGAGCTCCAGACATGTTGGGAGACGTATCATGTGGCGAGGCCCCTGGGTCGGAGGGGGGGGCGCAGAAGATGAGGCGTGCCGATGATCTGGTCAAGAGGCCAAGTATGTGGGTCAAGTGCCCGAGAGATTATTGCAATTATGTATAATACCGTGCTAATATCATCGAATGTTTGCCAGTGTCGTGCTTTTCCTTCTTCTTCGGTGCAACACCCACTATTTATTTCAGAGCAATCATTTGTTTAATTGCAATTACAGGTTATTGCGGTGGTGAGTGTCCAGTATGCTGTGCTGCCTGCCTTATTGGTGAACACAAAGGCCACTCTATTTCAGAACATTAATTTCCTTAATTCCAATTGCAGGTTATTTTCCTTACGTAAAAGGCGGAAATGAACGACCAGACCCAGTCGGATCGTAACACTATTCTCTGGCCAATAACATTGCAACAAAAGATGACCTGGATGACCTGGCTTTCACCAAAGGTTGCCAAATTCCTTCAGAATTGTTCTGTGTTATCAGATTGCCAGCAGGTGTAACAATTTTCTCCAAGCAACGTTTGCCTACACCGCCGTCCCTACATTTTTTTTTTCAGACTTAGCACATTCGATTTTATGCGAACGTAATGAAACGGGGAAAGAAAGTCCAGCCATCCCATTCCAGGCCGGTGTCACGTCAATATTAAACCACTTATTTCACTCTATAATCCAATGCCAAATCGTGTGCCTCGGGTTACTCTGGCCCTGCGCCGGCCTATACACTTCAGCACATGCGCTGTTTCGGATGTTTTCAGGGTAATATTGCATAGCCAGACCGACTCTTGGGCATGAATCAACACGCGCACTGGCGAGTCAAGGGGGTGGGAGGGTGAGGGGCAGGGTATGCGTGGCATGTCCACTCTGCCAACCGACACAATCGAATACAATATTTGTTATTTATCGGAAATATCATTTCGTTGATCAAACTGCTTTTGATGGTTGTGATATGCCTGCAATGCTGGAAATTCGTTGAAATTGTCAACATAATTTGGACATTGATGTTTTGTTTCTGGGGAGGGGGAGGGGGGGGATCGATGCACCTTTGTATCGGGTCGTCTGGGCCTATTAATCCCAAGTGGTCGCTTCCAAATTGGGTTCCCCCAAAAAAAACTGGGTGATAGTATCCGCCAGTATACACACGATCAGACAATGCGTCGGCTTTATTTCGCTGGCCCGTCACATAATGGTGTAGCCCGCAGGTGGACCGCCACGGCGCTGAAGGGACGTGAGGCTGACATTTGATATATTTTCCATTAAGACAGAGCGACTGTCAGCACCGTGACAAATGCTGCAGTGAAATTGTCCCAACGTGTAGCTCGCTTCAGCATGACCAATATGCGCCCACGTAGTTTTATCGCGTGATAGCTCGGTGGCAGTCCACATTCCCGCGGTCTTTTGGAGCATTGCTTTTTCTTCGTCGAAAAATGTCCAGATTAAGGTGGATATTGTTGGGTACTTCCGTGCTGCATTTCACCGCAGGGCTCTACCCCGGCCGGATTCGGTCACGTGTGGGCGCTAAATGACCTCGTAGTCGGCGCGCCCTTAAGCCCAAATAATCAATCAAGGATTGTGTCACGTGACTGATTCATACCACATTATTGGACACAAGCAAATGGCGTCACTGAAACATGAGGAAATCATGATTGGGCTGCGAGTCAACTAAATATGCAGATGCATCATAATCTGCCAATATTTTTTTTAACACTAAAATTAACAGTATGCGTATCAAGTATGCGTAAATCTGCAACACAATTGCATGCCCATTTGATCAATTGCTTTCTTTCTAGTATCATGTGAGGGTAAGGTGACCTTCCAGATATGGGGGTGGGTTTGGAACGTTCACCCTTCCCTTGCACGGAAATTTAAGCCCTAGCTAAACACGGGAATACAGTCAATGGCGGGTTTTCAAGGCCAAGTTCGCGTTACGTTTCTCGTTCAAGGTACGTCCCTCTCATGTATTTCCCTTTCTAAGATGGCGTTCTGGCGCAAGCTTTGTTTCAGAAGCGAATGAAAGTGAAATTTGCCTGTCTAGCGCACACCGTGTATCCCTGTCTTTGTTAGCTTAGCACAGTTCGTGTTTATTACCGATGTCGCAATACCAGCTGACATAAATTAAATAATTCGGTCAGTCGGGAAGTAACCGTCACTTCTTGGTTGGTTGGTTATTGGTTTTACGACACGTCGACCGTTGAGTCATGTAGCGTCGTCAATCTCTTACGCCGATTGGTCGCGGGCGAAGAGTAGCGACAGGTGAGACTCGAACCCACAACCTTTCGATTGTGAGACGAGCATCTTACCCCTAGACCACTCGTCCCCTAACCGTCACTTGTCGCTCGGCCTGCGGCCAACAAGGCTTCGAATTCTTGCTTCGAATTCTTGCTGTGTGCCTGAAGGTGGTCTGGATGTGATGGGTGGTCTGGAATTACCGCGGATGTGGTGCAGCAGTGTAAGCGGTGGGGTCACGTCCGACCCGGTTGGGCCCGGCGGTGCGATCATCTGAAGGTTATGCTGTACCGGCGCGAGAGTAGCAAACCAGCGAGCGGTTGTGATCTGGGTCGCCCCTGTCGACTCGGCTGTGCCGGGCGGTGCGCGTGGCTTGTGATTGGCGGCGATGTGGTCACGTGGTCTCGACGACGGCGGCGGTGGGGCTCATGGAGGACCTTTGGGGAACCGCTGGAGTGGAGGCGGCGATGGGCGGAAACTGGAGGCCGGAGGCCGGATATCTGGGCAAGCGATAGACGTGTATGTATGTAGAATTGGGAGATAGCGAACAGAAGGTACATCTTATTGTAACGGACTCGTTGGGTAGCCTTCGGGCCCTTCAGTCTTTTCACCCATAGAACCATTTTGCTCAAGAAATCCTAGCGCGCTTGATAGTATTGGGCAGAGCGGGTAATATGATTATCCTCTGTTGGGTACCGAGCTATACCGGTATTACGGGAAGTGAGCTGGCAGACGCTGCTGCCAGCCGTGCCGCTCAGTATGAAGGACTCGAGCTCTGTCCCGCCCACCAGAGATTACTACGCAAAAGTGAATGCTTTCCTCCAAGGAAAGTGGCAAGAAAGCTGAAACTCCCAGGTTTTAAATAAACTCCGATCTATCAAACCAGTTCTGACACCATGGACATCATCGCTGATAAAAATGTAGGGGGAGAAGAGTACGCTTGCGAATAGGGCACACCTATGCAACGCTCGGTTACCTTTTGAGAAGTGAGGCGTGGTTACGCTGTTCCCGATGTGGGGTTCAGCGATGACAGTTCGACACATACTGTTTTCTTACCCCAACTTCATGGTGGAACGAAGACGTCACTTCGGCTCAAATTTCCACCAGTTTTCCTGTGATGTTTTAGGTGACAATCCGTAGATCGTCCAGACAGGTCAAATGTATCGATATATACCGACTGCTCAGTTCGACGTAATTGATCCCTTCCAAAAATAGACCCATGCCGCCAAGTGTAATTTGAAGGAGATATGGGCGCTACGTAACCAGTAGCAGTTGATGCGCCCCTAAGCCCAAATATCAATCAATCGGACAGAAGACAGAGTTTGCAGTAATGTCACATGGGAAGCTGGTTTTGGGCTCAGCGTAACACACTGGCACACTGTGTCTTTGATCGGTTTTCCTTCGTGGAACAAATTGATGTTCAAGTACATGCATGAACTGTTTGCCTACTCATGGTTTCCTCAGGAGAAGTAGGTGTTTTTCAGGTGAGCCCCGGTGATGAGGATGAGGATGCGATGCGCGAGATCAGATGCGTCTTCCATTCCACTGTCGTCGACGTGTTGCTGTCCATTTGCTATTTTAGGTAGAAATGGCACTATGGGAAACTATCTGTAGCTGGGGCTTCATTGAGATAACAAACTAGGATGCCAGTGACACGAAATTGCCTCATCTAGTTGAGGAGGGACTTTGGTTATCTGGAGTACACCGGCGACATTGTGGGCAAAGGTTATCCGGGGCTCATTGGGTTAATATAACAAAATTAGACATCCTTAAACGATGTTCTTGCCCAGCCTAGTCTTGCTTGACCGGGAATAATGCGAGTTACATCACAGACGACCTGCCGCCCACGTGAATCGAAGGTTGCTCTGCATCTGGAGTCGACATGGCTGGAGAAGAACACTTGGGCGCCATATTAGCGCGCTATAGTCGCGCCCTTAAACTCCACTAATCAATGAATTAAAAAAACAACAACACTACAAAAATGTTAGTGTTTGGCGTATTCGTGCCGCCATCCGTGACTGCGAAGACCAGTATCTAGCACCCAATGCCAGGGGGAGGGGCTATGTGATCCCCGCCTCGCTCGCTGGTCGGTTTGACCGGACAATTTATAAGCGCACATTGGTTAACAAGTGAGTTCTAATTCGCTCATATCCCGGAGCCAATGCAGGTCAATGCCAGGTCATGATCTCGTCTCGATGCGGTTTTTAGATGTACATTGAAACACTTGTCATGAATAAACTGTACAAGATGCAGTCAAAGGTGAAGCATGTTATATGCAGGGGACAAAGGTAGAACAAATGCTAGACGAAAAATGTAATAGAACAAAGAAAGTAACGTCAGGTTAGATCGTTAGGTGAAGCTGAGGTTTCAACTGGAAGATTGTGCTTTGAGCATAACTTTGTGACCACTTCATATTCAAATAAAAGTGATTATATATATATATGATATATATACATTGTTAAAGACGACAGCGTTGTCTGCGTTTATCTTCTTTTTATACACATTTTCTAGTTTTCGGATGACGTTCCGTTGTTCGTTGGAGATATGCAAAAGGTTACCGAAGGAAGCAATTGTGAAGAGAAGGATAAATGTTAAAAAGTCGCTCATAGGTGGATATAATAAGTGATTCGTTACATTATGTTTATATTTTCTACGTTTCAATCAACATTGATCATCTTCAAGAATGAATTAAACGAATCACAAGTCACACAGATAGCACAAAGCAGATGCACGAGGAAAATTATCACACATTTCACAAACATTATGTCTCTAGGCACTTCATGGGTTAGGATTCCGAAATTAATAGGATACCATACTACATTCAAGCTCACTTCTGATACACCATCATACGGCTAAAGATTTGTCATACAGAGCCAGGTGTGACCTATGAGTGACTTTTTAACATTTTTCCTTCTCTTCACAATTGCTTCCTTCGGTAACCTTTTCCATAATATATCCAACGAACAACGGAAAGTCATCCGAAAACTAGAAAATGTTCATCAAAAGAAGATAATCGCAGACAACGCTGTCGTCTTTAACAATGTATGTATCCGTGAAAACCTGCTTCCTAAATATTCCAATATATATATATATATATATATATATATATATATATATATATATATATATACTGCGATATTATATCGTCTAACAGTTCTATAAGTTTCAGTTGGACAGATCAGGAAACTGAAATGACCTAAAACGTTCCAAGACCACACGTGTCGCAGGTCCTGTGGGGTCGGAAATTTGCACATGCTGAGATGCTAAAGTGTAAAATTCAAATGCTGTTTAAACATCAAAATATATTCAAAGGTACCAATGATTAAGCAAAGAGAATATATATGGTGATATACTTTCCCTTGTGATTAGGGTGCCCATGTTTGATTTTTATTTTGGGAATGCTTTGAAAAATTCACCCTACCTTATTAAAAATATAAAATACGGATTCTCCTCTCGAAATTCTAAAAATAGGAGAAAACATTCGGCTTTGCTTTGGTGCCACTCATTACCTTGTCCTGAACATGATCTGCTTCGAAAAGTGTCATTTTCAAGGGTTCGTCACATATTTCCAGCAACTTGACCTGATCGATGACTTTGACCTTTCCACGTGTCGGTGCGTTATAGTAAGTCTTCAGTTAGCACATCACTGATATTGAAGCACGAATCTCATTCGTTTCGCCAGAGTCCAAAAACAACTGCAAGGACCGGGTGACCAACTACACCTGACATTGGTCTTCTTGACGTGACATTTAGGGCCAAATACAAGAGGTTAATCAAATGTTCCGAGTAACTCTGAAGGTTAAAGTATGGATGATCATGCCGTTTATCGTAACTCTATCTGAGAACAAGTTGGTTGGGGATGTCAAATTCACCCCCCCCCACATACACATGCACTGCGAGGGTGAGAAATTCTGCCTCACCGCGAGGGCTAGAGTATGTGCTGATCTTGCCAATTCTAATTTCTTGTGCTGTGCGCAATGAAGTTATTCAGAGATGGCAGGAAAACATTTGAAGGAACTGATTGCCTCCCCTCCCCACCCACTCTCCCACGCCTGTTAAGAGCTAAAATTGGCCTCGCAGTGATTACGGGAGGAATTATGTTAAACGTTTTACATTCGTTACTCGTGAGAGGGAATACTAAATGGTTTCCATCGAAGATCATTAACTCTAAGTGGCCCTGGCAGCCATGGACCAATTTTCCAGACCGCAAGCTGATACGGAAGCAGTAATGTTCCACCTGACGTCCGCCGATACAAACAAATAGTACACCAGTCTCGGACTGGGACAGCGTTCGTTGCCGACGGCCGGAGTTCGGCGAGCAGTCCGGTACACTACGCCTCGAGCGCACGTCACACACACACACACAATAATTGCTTGTCGCTCGGTGAGGGTAGGGGGTGACCCCGTCCCACCTCCGAATCCCTCTCGCCATCTGTTCAGGCACTCCTGTCTCAGCTTCACCGGCAGGTGTCTGTGATTCAGAGAGCCCACTCGTGTTGCAAGGGAGCCGGCTGATGATTCGCACGTCATGTCAGGCTCAGAGCGGCTTGTTGCAGCTCTGTGGATCTCGATTGTTGTTGCGCGGGACCTCTCTGTCGTCTCAGAGCCTGAGTTGGGCCTCTCCGGCCCAGCTCATCTCAGCTCCTTTTCGCTCCGGGTTCAGAGAGGGCGGATACAGCGATGTGCTTGAATTTAATCCGATGTCGAAGCTGCACAACATAAATATGAAGACAAGGCTCAAAAGTAATAGAGGGTAGGCTTACGCCAGGTTGGAATTAGGTTGAGCTATTTTCCTGAGATTGACTTTTCGTGGGTAGACGACGTGTCCTCTTTGTCGGTCACGTGTGCGTTAAAGTTCGCCCCATGCTGTGTGTTGTCCGGCTTGTGCCATGCGCGTCATGATGTGTGTGTGCGTTCGTGCCTGCGTGTGTACGTGTGCTGTACCTGCGTGTGTGCGTGTGCTGTACCTGCGTGTGTGCGTGTGCTGTACCTGTGTGTGTGCGTGTGCTGTACCTGTGTGTGTGCGTGTGCTTTACCCGAATGGGGCGTCTCTGACATTTATGCACGTCCCCAGGCCACCATCAACAGTCTGCCGAACCCGCCAACCACCGTCTACTACAACAAGGGCCTGTAGACGACAACGGCGACGCAGCTGGCCTTCCCTCACAGGCGGGCGACGCTTGCGGCCTCTACCGCCGATCAGTACCTGCCGGTCGTCTCACCCCCCCCCCCCCCCCCTACCGAGGAAGTGGCCCCGGGCTCTGTACAGACACCCACGACGTCCACCTTCGCCGGCAGTCTTACTCCAGTCTGTACAGAGCTGTGTCGTCTGTAGCAGTGAGGTAATCTAGTAGGATATTTCGTAGTACCTGGTGAATGTTTGCAGTAGCTCGGAGATGTAGCGCTGGCGGCTGGCAGACTAGCGGAGGTGATTTCGTGACCGGACAGCACGAGTTTGGCCGGCATGGCTATGGTAACGAAGCGCATGCCCTAATCGGTTGGTTGTAGTAAGTGACCACGGCCTCTATGGAGGTGGTTGCAGACGCGAGGGGCGTCGCAGTTGTTGGGGGTACGGCGGTGGCTCGGAGCCGCGCATGTCGCCGTCCCAGATCACGCTCACAATCCAGCAATAACGACGCCCTCCCTCTGTGGACCCGGGCCCGGGTGGGGTGTGGTACAGCAGCGTCACCTGGTGTCGGGCTTCGGCGAGTGTTTAGTGGTTATTGTATAGTGGAAAGTGTTAAGTGGTTACTGTGTAGTGAATGCATATCATCGCGTCCTACAGACCCACCCGTAACCCGAACGGTTTTGTATTGCTCCCCAGGTAGCCGAGCGTCGAAGTCCCCCCCCTCCCACTGTTGCGCCAGTTCAAGCGCGAGAGGCTCGATTGGCGCTCACCTGCGTTCCGGGACGTTGCAATACCGTGTTCTCGGCGAGTGTGCCGTCGCGCGTGTGGCTGAAGGCGGGCCGCGAGCGTGTCGTCTCCGTCTGTGGCGGCAGGCGCCGGTGTGACGGCCGGCGCCTCGTCCGTGGCGGAGTCGCGTCGACGGCCGGCGCCTCGTCCGTGGCGGAGTCGCGTCGACGGCCGGCGCCTCGTCCGTGGCGGAGTCGCGTCGACGGCCGGCGCCTCGTCCGTGGCGGAGTCGCGTCGACGGCCGGCGCCTCGTCCGTGGCGGAGTCGCGTCGACGGCCGGCGCCGATGCGCCCAGCTGGCGGCCGGCTCCTCCGCACAGTGACCACGTGCGCCAGGCTGCCGAGGAGTTGTGATCCGGGTCGACTTCCGTTGGTGTTCACCCGCGCCCGATAGGCTGCACACGTGCGACTGAGGGTGTGCCGTCTGAGACTTGTGTGCATTTGTGTGCCACCGTGGTGTTATATTCACATTGTGTGTGAATCCCTACGCTTCAGTTGGACCATTGTACCTATGCTATGATTCAGAAATGATATAAATGTATTGATGTAAACACGCATATGCGTAATGCATGCATACATGTATGCATGCTGTGTGTATATATGTGTACTTAGTTGCGCTAGCGGAGGATAACACAATCGATTACGGGTGCTTTTGCAGGTGATTATTTGAGATGCTCCAAAACAGTAGGAAGCCCATTTACTCGGCCCCATGTTAATTCTGGACGTGGTTTATGAACATTAGGAATGTTTTGGCATTCCAAAATGAATACATTTCTTGGCCAGCATCTGCTTACAGTGAAATAAGCTTTACGATACGTATATAACGAGTTCATCTTAGGCACACGTAAGTTTGAAACATGCAGTTACAATTGTTCGCCTCATAGCCAGTTGCGGGGCGTCGGTAGCTCAGTGGTTAAGCTGAGCGTCTGGCAAGCCAGAGGTACGGGGTTCGATCCCTCGCGGCGCCCGACCTTCCTGCCAGGGTGAGAGGCAGGGGACGTCATATGGCACCAGCTGCTGAGTGCGTCGTAAAATCACAACCACCACCATAGCCAGTTGCATCAAATCCCTAATGTGGAAGAGATTGAGCCTTAGCCCCAGAACTGCCAGGGAAGGGACAAATCTTGCACCCGTCATGTTTTTGGGGGTAGACGCCGAACGCGTAGTGTGACCGTGTTAAAGCTTGATATGCCTCATGCAAATCGAATGCCGGGCCCTTCGATGTTTAAATTATCTTGTGGGGACCCAGGGCTACCGAGCTAGACGAGGTTAATTTCAGGTCACCGCTTTCGAAGTGATATTTCTATGATCGTTTTCCAAGAGCTATGCAAATGGGTTTCGAAGATACTTGAAAGGTTTTGCATGTCGATGTGTAGGTATTCTTCGGAAACAACATACAATGATGGTTAGGGTGGTCGCGGGTCACCTTGCGAGGTCAGATCAGGGTCGTAGCTAAATGTTTGTTTCCATAGATAGTTTCTAGCCCAACAACCACAGCGCGAAAACCGGACAGGATGTGTTGGGGCGCATTGCCTTCTATAGGTTGCAAAGTTTCGGATCGCTATCAGGCCAGACCACAGAAGCATGATCCAAAATGTGCAACTGTACGCTCTCCGCAGAAATGATGAACTGTTATGCCATTGACGTTGTTTTTAGGGAGCTAAATTCACATGCTCTTATTGTATGAGTTGACATGCATCCTACGTGTATTTCAATGTTCGTATGCTTTCAAGGGGATCCTTGGCAATGAAACAGGCGACTCTGGCTGGCCTACGTTAATTCACTTTTTGCAGACTTTCAGGATAGTTTTTAACGCTGGATTCGAATTCAGTGCCTTTCTCCGCCTAGTGCTGACATTTAGGAGGAAAACGGGTTTTAATTTTGGGGGGGTTTAAAACTTTAAACGGAATTTTTTGGGGGAAAAAAAGGACTTAAAATTTGGGGAAAAAAAAACAAAAAAAAAAAAGGCCCTTTATTATATGTCTCACCAACCCAATTAACCGATCCAATTCCTTTCTTTAAGGTTATATTTTCAGATTGAATATGGAAAATGACAGATTAACATTAGCATGGTAACAAACCAAGGAGTCCGGACCCACCAACCCACCCGTGATCCCCAGACATGACTGCATCTGTTGAGAAATAAGTGCGGTAGCGATAGGCTGGCTTCTTTGCATTTATCGCTTGTTAGTGGGTGCTTTGTGTACACGTGCACGGTTGTAGTGGCAGTAATACATCTGGCTTGGCTGTGAGTCTGCGGTTATTTGTAGGGCACCTGGCGAGGTCGCCGTTAAGACTGTGCAGCGGTTGAGGAGCATAATTGGGAGGCGACTTCGCTCCCAACCGGTGCGGTCTGGCTGTGTCGGCCAGATTTTCCAGAGGGTGTGCGAAGGAGGGTATTGGGTAAATGGATCATTGACTGACCTTTGTCGTCTCGACAAAGGTCAGTCAACAAAGGAGGGTATTGGGTAAATGCTGAATGCCGGGGAATAAGCGCCTCATTTCCGCAGAAACGTCTGCGGAAATCGGGCGGTCTGCGGTCGTCAGTTTTCCAGCCATTCCCCATTGGTCGCACACCTGGATTCACGGTGGGATGCGTTTCTGCGTGCGGCTTTGTACCGCCATGGATTAGGTAATATACCATAGTGAGGTATGACGGCACACGCAGGATTTTCGTAAGGACCATTGGCGACACAATGATTTTCTCCTAAGAATATGATCTGACTACACAATGCGATTCGTAGTGGCCAGATTTGCATCGATTGACGTGCGTATCTCGGGCGTCCGATGACGTCCGTGTGGGACATTTCGGCTCCACCCCATGTCTACCGAGGCCGAAAGCCTTGGAGCTCTCAGGCTGAATGGAGGCAGGCACTCGCACGCCCAAATGGGACCCCTCTCTGGCTTGTTTTGGCCTAGCCTAGGCTGACCTTTGGTGGCCTTCTTTCAGGTTCAAAATTATGTGTGGGATAATTTTCAACGCTGACTTCGATTTGATCGTCGAATAATAACCCTCACAAGACAGCTTGAGAAAAAGTCGTCAATGCTATCCGAAATCACTGACCTAGGCTGACCTTTAATGATAAAATAGGAAGCAAGGGTGAATCTGCGTTGAATAGGTAAAATATAAACGTTGGGCTTTCGATTCATGATCACTTTATACAAACCGGTCCATATAACTCGGAGTAATGATGAGTAAAAGACCCCGCACCCCGCTAACTTTCAATATATTCCACTGCTAAGTAAGGTTATCGCCACAAGTAATGTGACACTTAATTTTCTGCCGATGACGACTGCAGTACAAATGAGCTGCTACACGTGGAAAATTTCCAACGGGAAGCGTCCGCTGGATGCAGATTGGTATGGAAAAAAATATCGCAGCTCCTGAGGATCGAAACCACGACCAGAAGGTGAATTTCGTATAGGTATTGTCTGTATTTGTGCTCAAAACACTGCATGATTAGATAGGAACGCATCGTGCACATTTCAACGTGCGATCTGGTGGAGTCACTACTATGATATGGTCAGGAGAACCCCGATAGTAATCGGATATCATACTTTTGATAATTTCGCATGCTAAACATCAGTAGCATCGTCTTACTTGATTCAAAAACACCGCCTGAGTTTACGAAATAGTGATGAAACATTTTATAACCGCAAGATCGATGCTCAGTACATATTCTACGATGCGATCTGGTAATATTTGCGTTATGTTTCACGCCGCTAATTCAGTTTTATTCCCAAGTCAATACGTTTCCTTATGGGAGCGCTGGTCTCCGCTCACTACAAAATGAAACATTGCGAAAAATTGCATGTTGGCAATATCAATAATTCTGCGAATCCTCCACTAGGTAATTCATGGTGCCGCAGTAGATGCAGGCAGCTTGAGTGCCATTCTCAATGGCAGTGGCGTACAAACGTCCGATGAAAAGGTAGAAGCAATTTTAATTCACTTCATTGAAGAACTCATGCGATGCCGAAATAGGAGTTCGTTAAGTTTCCCAATTAGTGGGCATGATTCCCTCCCCTTGTTCATATGCTTATATTCAAGGGCATGCAAGAAGCGCCCGAAGAAGTGAACGGGGGAAAACCACTTATGGGGGTAAATTATACAACCACAGGTGTCGTACAAAAGATATTTTGTAAGGGGATTATTATCCAATGCATATTGGCATGCATTATAATGTAATATGAGGATGCTCAGCATTTGTGGCCAACTCTATCGAGGGCCCCATATTACATCCAGAATATATCCAAGACTTGGCAGTCCAAATCGACCAATGGGAGCCCACCCAGAAATGTGCCCGGTGATACCCATCTGCATGCAATGCCCATAAAGCTGAATAGGGCATAGGAAATTGCTATTTCCCAATTAAGGTTAAGGTTACCCCAATGGTTATGAAATTAAATTAAAGTTACCCCAATGGGTGGCGAGAGAGGCACGACCAGTGCGTATTTTAGTATGCTAACCAGGGGAGGAATGTTCCTAATGATCCGCAAATTTCATTTTTACAGGCTAATGTGCCGATCTAAATTTACATTTCCGTGAGTGCAGTTTTGCCGCCGTCAGATGCGCAGCCAAGGGGGACGGTGGTTCCGCCCACACCCACAAAGATTTTACACTAAATGAAGCCAGAGGTTTTGGGATTTTCCCCACGCCAAGCCAGAAAATGTCGGCGCGCTTCGCGAGCCGAAAGCAATCTCCTTCAAACGGGATTTTTTTTTAGTCGGGCCCCCTTAAGAAAATGCTGGCCGCTCCCCTAGTCACAGTGGCCCCTCCCCATCGCGAAAATGTCGGAAGACATGGCTTGGATGTGTCCCAACAAACTTGGGAAATTTAGTATTGCGGCTTATAATTTATTTGACATGCAGTTGCGTGGAAGGGATGGACCTAAAGACTCTCCCGTCCCATGCATGTCCAAGGCCTGTGATGCCACCCAAAGTTACTCCCTACGTTCCCATTGACCCTATTGAGCTGTCACGACAATGCACATGTTCAGTGGCGCAACCAGGATTTCAGTTCGGGGGGGGGGCCAGGGTTGGAGAGCGGGCCCCCTCGCAAGCGGGCCCCCCTCATGTTTTAAAAAGTCTGCGGAAAACATGCACTTACTTTTGAGCGGGCCCCTATGTTTGTAAAACTTCGCAGAAATAAAAGCACTTTTCCTTTATCAGGGGCCACGGTTCGAGGCGGGCCCTGGTTAAAACGGGCCCCCAAATTTTCAGTTGGTTCAAAGGGCTCCTGATTCGAGCCACAGATCCGCTTCGCGGGCCCCTAGCCAGGGCTCTGAGTAGGGTGGCCCACTCCGAGCCAGGGGCCCGCTTCGCGGGCCCCTGGCTCGGAGCGGGCCCCAACAAAATTTCGGGGGGGGCCATGGCCCCTTGGCTCCCCCCCCCCTGGTTGCGCTACTGCACATGTTTTAACGTTTGGCCCCACTGGCTGTTTCTTTACTAAAAAATATCTGGATTCAGGTTTCACCTCGCTTAGCTCTGTTGTCGAACGCGGCAAATAATTTCGTGGCAGCTCATGCTTACAACTTGGGGGATGCTGAATGTATTCCTAGACAAGCATTATTAGCGCATACCGCAGCAGTTTGAGCAGAACAAGTTTAAGCACATCATAGCAAATTCATGCTGGCTTCGCTTCATAGCCGCTGTGTCGGTCTTTCTGACGACCCTCGTATCACGGTCAAACGCAGACTAAAATCAGCTGATCCCGGTGGGGCCCTAGGTGTGCTGCGGCTGTATTCTGGTGTTTTGACGGGAAATAGCGCAGATTAGCTGATTATTCCTGCTTGAAATCATCCATAAGGTAAGTCTCTATGCACTGAGTGATATATATTCAGTCCAAACTCCGGTGATGTCAAGTTATATGTGGTTTTCGTTTGGCATCGATCCGCCATCTGCGCCATACTTGTTTTTCCGTGGCACGCTGGTCGCCGCCCTTCTGTGAGCGGTTACTACGTAGGTCGCTCGAAAGACATATCTCGCTGGCGGGCTAAGCAAAAGCGGGGTCGAATTAGATGGTTTCAGTTACGACCCATTGGTGGAAACAAGAGCGGAACCTTGTATTTTTTAAGGAATCCATAACCCCTTAAAGCTAGCGTCGGCCCCCAATAGTTTCAACTTTTAACATGTGAACCATATGGAGTGGGGCCCCCAAACCGATTTTGATATTCCAATTTCCTCCATGCATCGCCCCCACCTAATAATTTTGGTAAAGTTCTGCCCCTGGGTGCGAAGAAAGGAAAAACACAATTTTATAGTTTGGTCGGGTCTCATTGAGGAAGATAATTTACATCATCGCACTCCATCGTTTCCGCTCGTTTTCTTGGTTCGTGATGCGCTCTTAAGATTTTCAGCTGCTAAGAAGTGGGGTACCTACCGTTTGACGTAGGTTCTGAAACGTACGTAGCTCTCAAGTCTTGGTTTGCTTTTTTTAGGTATGAGCCTGAACGCCTTTCCTGTATCGGACCGACCCAGGGAAAACCTTTTTCAAGTTAAAAAACGTTGTGAATCGTTGGCCGCAAGGCATCATCTACTAAATATCCCCGGGTGTGAAAATTGGCCAATGGTATCTGGCATCCAGCGGTTTGTTTGTACAAAAAGCTTCAATTTTTTTTTCTCAAACACAAACTTATTTTAAAAGAACATTGATCAGGATCTGTCAACCCTCGAGGGGGGTATTTTTACGCCCCCCCCCCCCTGAGGTTTTCCGTGGACAGCGAAAAAACTGCGCACGGCAACGCGCCGAAATTTTGCACACCTTTTCCCACGTCAATTTGGAATGTCGTGGGAATATTTTGATGTCAGGTCATCTACGGGTCAACGAGTTATTCAAAGTCCAGTGAGGTCACCTCCCAAAAAAAAGTTTAACCAGTCGTCACGCTTCAACGGATAAGGATATTTGAATGAAGCTTTCAGCGTTTGTTTATCTTCAGGGATGCACCGAAACGCACCAGAGGATTTTTTGATTTTTCGTTTTTGATCATGCATTAGTTTTGCATCCTTGCCCATTTGTGCTAAAATCGAAGATTCTGGCTAAAGTAATAATTTTTTATTAGGCAAGTTGACATAAAGCAACGTTTTGCTGTCTGCTCTACCCGTTAGATAAATACAAATTAAACCAAATTAAAAACCCAATTTTGAAAATTTCAAATATTAAAATTTTGATTTTTGGGTGGGCAAAAATTGTATGGCCATGGTCGATTTCGCCTTCCTATTTTGATTCCAAATAATTTGTGTTTTTAAAATTTTCCCCAAAATTAACTCCCCAGAGCCAAAAAAATGATGTCAGTTGTGATCATATAGACACCCTAGTGACGTAACTTTTTGGGGGATAACATTTTGGGGTGGTTTCGGACCCTACTCGTCGAGCGCTTTCCGATGACTCCACTTTCGTTTTCGTGCAACGCTTAGTTTGAAAATTAGAGGGAGCGTAATAAGACCCCCCTCCGATACGGGGTGTGAGGATCTGACCGGAAGGACAGCATTACGGGTTAACAAATCCCGCAAATAGGATACAAGTTAGGGTAAACTTTTGCACGTGGGCGCGGCAACTATGAAGGCAGACGGGATGGGAGTGGGTGGACAGCATCTCCCAGTATTGAACGAGTTTAACAATAGCCGGTTTTACAGCGGAAATTTGCTCGTGTTTAGTATAGCTGATATAACAACTTTATAGATGGTATAAAAGGTAGCAGCTAGCATAACGCCAAATACGTTTACTTTTTACGGCCATTTTGTGTTAATTATAGTAAAGTAGTGATCCGTTATTGGGCGTATGAACTGATATTGTACATAAGAATGAATTTTCATTTCATATAACTTTGATTTGAAGATTTATATTTTTTGGTTCCAAAAACTGACATGTTCAGTCCGTTCCTATTCCTCCAGGGTTGCCACCGTGGTACGATCGTGCCAGCTCTGGTACGCTTTCGACAAATCTGGTACGCATGTAAGACATCGGTTTCCGGCAGAGCGCCTGCTGAAGTCAGGGGCACGCATCTTGTGCATGCCTTTTTCAAATTAATTCAACGACTGTGGATGGTTTGAATCGGCATTTCACGACATATAATTGATTAAAAAACCTCACCTTTCTTTCTTTTTTGGTTTATGGTGTTCCGTTCAGTAATTGTCGTGGTGTGAAACGAAGGCATTCTCGACAAGAAATTCCATACATAAAAAAAATGGTCTGACAACTGGCAAGTGGTAGCGTAACGTAGCAAGTCGATCAGACGGTATAGCATCGTCGCCAACAGGGCTGGAAACCTCTCACGAAGGGAGTGGGTCGTCCTTATTTTCAACACATTTTCAGATTGAATCCAACCCCCCCCCCTCCATTCTTGGAAACAAAATGCATTGGAAACCATTTGGAACTATTGGTATTTTCCTAGTGGTTTGAATGGTCCCTAATGGTCTGAATGCTTCCCGATGGAATTGGTTCCAATGGTCCCAATAGCATTCTGGCCAGACCAATCGGAGTTTCCATTCGGAACCTGGTGGTTGAACGTCGTTTTCCTTGTGGCATAATATCCCAAATGGTATTAACGGCCGTCTTACTAGACATGTATGGATTGCCGTGAATAATTACGATGCATTTTCAAATGCATGGGGTCTACGCGCCAGCGGATCTAAAGGGTAGGGACACGAAGGCCATGCCCTCTCCCCACTCTCCAAGCGGCGTGAAGGGGACCAAACTATCTCACCGCCCCCAAAACGGGAGTGTAAAATGAACTCAAAATATCGATTTAATGACACACACCAGGGCATATTTGAAGAAGTTTTCCTTAGGGGAAGATGGCCACAAAATACACACCAAAATGAAGAACTTAATCGGGATCGGAAAATTGGCCCCTAAAATGTATCCATTTACACTTCACCACGCGGCCTATGACATGTCAATCAGCTCTTCGCCCGCGACCAATCGGCGTGAGAGATTGGCGACGCTATATGACTCAACGGTCGACGTGTCGTAAAACCAATAACCAACCAACCATGTCAATCAGGACCCGGAAATTAACTGGAATCCCCAAAATAATTCCAAATGCGTCACAAATTGAGTATGTCTATATAAAAAAACGTGCCTTTGCCACGAAAGGAACGCACCGGGGCCTCAAAAATCACGACGGGAACCGGAAACGCAACTCGCACTCCGAAAACAGGCCACAAGAACTTGTGCCTCCCGACAACACGCATTGGGGCCCCGAAGACACGCGCTTGACCCCGAAGCAAAATCGCACAGGAGCTCCCAAAATAGTGGTGGGACCGCAAAATTTCACGTCGGGATGCTTAATATTTATGCTGGGGATACAAATAAACAGTGGGGCCGAAAACTCGTGACAGGACCATATGAAAATAAATCCGAGGCTAAGAAAAATCCAGCGGGGACCCCGAATCTGGGCCTGGAAAACCGACCTGGAATCCCATGAATCGTGCATAGCGCCGAAAAAAACGTCACGACTCCCCGACAAAAATAAAATCAGGCCCGGCTCCCAAAATCGCAGTACGTCCCAGTGATGTACCATGTGCTCTAGTATCGATACCTGGTGGATACGAACACACCCGGGATCTCCAGCCATGGTCGCCGGAGCGGGTAGGGTGAAAAGGCGAGTCGTAGGGGAAGGGGCGAAGGCAACCCCCTTTATAACTTAGACACTTCTGGGAGGTCCGAGTGTACCAGTCTCCCTAGCATTTTTGTCCTCCAGTGGTTTCCTCGGAAGGAAAATGTGCCCCTCCAGGTACATTCACAGCGGCGCCCATCCAAACAAGCTTCCCCTCGTGACAATTCCTGGATCCACACCTGGTAAAACCTGATACTGTTGGTAAAGTACCATGCCCACGTCAAATTCGAAACACTGTCGGGCCAACGGCGTTACGACGTCAATCATGGTCCAACCCCTCTCAGCCACATTAGGTTATAAATGTGGTCGAGATGGTTTGCAGAACCCTCTGAACCACATTGGGTTGTCCCAACCTAACTGACCCATCTCAACATCTTTTGTTGCCTTTTGGAGGTAAAATTCACTTGTGAACAAGTTAAACTGCAATAATTCCATAGTTTATTCAATTTGCCATGACTGTGAGACAAAAACTCTCCTTTGAAAACTTTGGTAACCTTTGATCTGATCCAGGATCACAAAAGTCCAAACCCAAATAATTTGGCATATACCTAAAATAAATTGTAATAGTTGCTGAGTGGAGATTGGTCATGTCAGCAAGCAAGAAATTTAGTTTTAAAAATTGTACCCTTGGATCTAGCACAAAATATAGAAAAGTAAAAGCCTAATAGGTGCATATGTGTCACATGCTTAATTGTGCTGCAGAAGTCATTTGCAGCCTCATGAAGTATTTTGTACGAGTAAGGTATGCTCTTTTTTCATATGGTAGACATTGACATCACACAGGATTACACAAATAGAAACCTTGCACAATTATGACATGTTCAATCATTTTGTGGAGGTTTCATAATGATCAGATAGGTATGTAGCTTCTAAGATTAGTCATGTCTGCATGCCAAAAAAGAGCTTTAGTAAATAATTTCACCCTTATGGCAGGCCAGTCACCAAAATTTAAACTACATGCACTTGGCACACTTGGTAAACCATGCACATTTCACAAATGCCTCATTCCTTGATTAGACATAGTGGTCCCTCTTGTCTGTTTACCTTCCTCCTCATTACACATAGGTACAGAGCATGAGCAGGCTATATCTAAAACTGTACAGGCCATTTAGGAAAAAAATAAGTTGTTAATCACAAGAAAAGCTACTACACTTGATGGAGAAGCATAGCACATATCTTCCCACAAAAACATTTCGTTGGCAGCTATCAACGAAATTTTAAATGTTCCTTATATACTTCACTGGTGCCTGTGTACGGCCTTGACTGGTGCATAGGCCTCCTGCCCATGCCAGAAATCTAAATAGGTTTTTTTTTCAAAATATAAACCACTGCAAGACAAAAAATGATGGAACAGATGAAAAATAATAGCACACAGCCTCAGAGCAAGTCATTTTTTCTGAAAGAGACATTAAAATAGCTTTAAAATCTATATATACATACAATCCATTTTAACCCTCTCACCGACAAACTCAGACGGTAGTGTACAGGTGACGGCTCGCACCACAAAGACATTCAGCCAATCAGCGGCTAAGGATCTGAATATATGACTCATTTTAAGACACAAACGGGCACATCATTTGCTATCTGGCAAACGACGATCGTCTGGTGCAAGTCGCGGCCAGATACCTGCCAGTTGAACTAGAGATGAATGAAGTTGCCGTTTGTTAACGTAGGCTGAAAGTTAATTGTCATCGTTTATGCTATTATTCATTTTTCCTTTTTGAGTTCTCAATCTGTTCAGTTAAATAAAATTTTCCTATATGAAACAGGTATCACCGTTTGAACTACTATTCGTTTACATTTTCTACTTAACATTATTTAATGTCCGGTCGCTCTATCTCGGAGAACGAGTGGTCTGGCAACAGAGCAAAGTTCCGCTGTAAAACCGACTAGTGACTACTGGGCATTGTTAAACTTCCCACGCGAGTGCTTCTAAAGATGCACACCAAGCAAGTGGTGCCTTTCTGGTGGTATTCCATGTAGTTTGAATGAACCTTATGTCCAATTCGTCAGAAATGACCAGTTTTTGAAGCATGGGTGCATTCCGAAAGTTTAATTTCCCACGAACATAAAATTCACTGAAATCACATAAAGCACCACAAAAACGTACTTAGATACAAACTGCCATCATAGCATGTTGAATAACATTTGGCAAGAGCTCTGTTTCAATGTCGTCTGTGGGGACGAGTGGTCTAGGGGTAAGATGCTCGTCTCGCAATCGAAAGACTGTGGGTTCGAATCTCACCTGTCGCTACTCTTCGCCCGCGACCAATCGGCGTGAGAGATTGGCGACGCTATATGACTCAACGGTCGACGTGTCGTAAAACCAATAACCAACCAACCAATGTCGTCTGTCTTTTTTTTACCACAGGGTAAAGATCTTCACCGTGCCACATCTCAATGCAAAATGAGACAATTCCCTCTTGCGAACTTGCGGCGTGTGGTTAAATGCGCTGACGCCTGTCGCGACCACGCTATTTGGAAAATGTAGCGCACATTCCCTCCTCTCTCAATGCAATTTTAGCGTGCGGTCAAGCTCTTGACTTAATAGGATCCATGACAAGGCCGGTCCAGGCGTTTTCAGGGACGGAATCGTCTGAAAGGAAGCCATTTACCCGGAGGAGCACCACTGCGAAAATCCCTGGAGGGGCACCTTTGGCTGAACAATTCATTGACCAAGGGTGAGGGATGGGAGAGTACTCCAGCAGGGGCGCCTTTTCCTCTCCGGGAGTGCGAGGCTTTTCCTCTGTTGGCTGAAAATCCGCTGAACGGAGTCGGATATGATGGGTGTGCTCAAGCCTCCCCGGAGGGACGCCTTTTCCCGATCAGAGGGGCGCCACCTTTCCATGGGGATGGCACATGTCCGCAGTGCTCCCTGTATCCACCCCTGATCCATGGCACTCACTCGTATACTTTCGCTGAGTCTGCAGTGATTTTGTGAAAGCATGGTATGTGCTGCGACTGCCAACCTGGAGGAAATTCACACCCTCGTGTAAGGGAGCCTCAGTTATCCCAGGTTAGGCCCACTCCTGCCCTAATGGCCCAACGAATGGCAGATGCAGAAGCTAGTTCCCAGTTCGAAAGGGGCCAATTTTCACAAATCTCATACAATTGTTATACCATCTGATTCAAATGGTGAAGTAACGTCTATATTTTTTTTAAAGTATCGATTTAACCGAGTTCCGTTTCGCACTCTAATTGGTGCAAATTTTACCTCGAGTGTGGCGGTTTTTGCGAGAATGCTATCCGGGTATCATGGGCGATACCAAAACCCCAGTCCACCACCACCACCACCACGGGGACGTAGAGAGGGGTGACTGAGCGGAAACCTCGCAAGAAGCCTGTGTGATAAAACGCCCTGGTTCTCGAAAAGGCGATTGAAACTGAAATCGTTGGTACACTCATTACAGGGCCGCGGTGAGGCGAGCAGGACTGATGGGATGGACAGGCCTGGTCCACCTTTTGACAATATCGCACCGTAGATGCGTTTTTGTGGAGGAGTTGATGTGGAAGCGTCACATACTTTCCCCTATACCCCTATTTTCACCTTCACAAGGGCCTTATTATGCTGAGAACAGCGGTGCTCCCCTCTCAAGAAAAGAGCAGAAAGTATCAGGAAACTTTACCACCAGAAAGTGTTTTGAAAACCTCTGAGTGCCTGCACGACGTAGCCATTGGGTTGTAGCGAGATGTATGTGTAGGTACACGTTTCTCGTCCAGTTTTAGAATGTGCTTCTATCGTATGCTTGACCAATATCGAGCAATATGGCCATAGTTGTCGACGCGCCCTAAAGTCCAAATAACTAACTTGACCAATATCGACAGTTCGATATATTGCAGAAGTTGGAGATGTGTGCATTGTGTTTGACAATGGATTTGCATTTGCAAATATTGGTAAGTGCGTCATGGCAATGACAACAATCTCAGCAGAAACGCATTCATGCATAATGCTCCCTGTCGAACTTAGCTGTACCATTGCCGAAATCGGGTTCCAGTGCCCAATACGGCGAATTTATCTCAGCTTAACCTTCGCTGTGCGGGGAGGATAATTTTTACACCCGTCCCCTAAGGTTCTTCTGAGCTAGCTCATGAATGGTTCGCGAAATCGCTTTGACATTTGGCATACCTTCTGACAATTGATGAGCGCACATTGTGTAAAGAACTTGAGTTCCAGTCTCTTATGTACCGGAGCTATGGCGGGTCGGTCAGGTCACGGTCTCACGGCCACGGTCAGGTCACGGCCTCATTTCAATGTGGCTTTTGGATGTACATTGATGCATTTTTCATCAACCAACCATATGAGATAAGATCAAAAGTGAATTATGGGTGAATAGACAAATGAGGAAAGAAGAATGCAAAACTACTAAATTGACCCTGGTCGGGTAGCAAGGTCAAATGAATAAAATGTTCGGTGCATAGCGTTGTAGCTAATACGTTTGATAAAAACAAAATATACACGGTGGCAAATTTCGTGATCTACATATATTTAAAGTTTCGCGTCAATATCTAGTCAGGTCACTGGAACATGACCTAAAATGTCCCGTGGATACGTATGTATTGCAAGCGCTCTGGAGGCTAAAGTACGGGTTATTACGAATTAAGCCAGATTAATGTTGCACTCCTATTTCATTTGTGATGTGACTGTGGTCCCTCAATTCGATGTTTTTTTTTAGGCCGGAAGCGGGTGGAATGTTTGAATAATTTCCCACAAAGATGTTTTTTAATGTTTCGAGAGCATTTCAAGACGGGCATAACACGTTTGTTTTTCTTTGATTCCACTCATTACCTTTTTCCAAACGCCATCTGTTTCGAAAATTGCCATCTTCAATAGCCCACATATTTCCTGATATGTGACCTTGGCGAGATCGGTAACCTTGGGCTTTGCACATGTCACCTGGGTTCTAAGTCTTCAGTTTGCATATCATCAATATTGAAGCACGAACTTGCATTTGTCTTGCGACGATGGTCCGAATACTACCGCGAAGACGGGTGGCCGACTGCACCCCGACATTGGCCTGTTCGGCATGACCTACAAGGTCAACCAGTAGAGATGGATTACAATACTTTGCGAGGCTCTGAAGTTCATGGATGGGGTCTGTCATGCCGTTTTCCCACATCTCTGTCTTACTTAGAACAAAAGTTAGTGGTGATGGGCGGTCGATATTCCTTCCCCGCACTGCGAAGGGTAGACAATTATCACGCACAACGAGGGTTAGATGTAGTATGATGAATGATCGACGTTATTTTTTTTCTGAAGTTCAGGCAGTTAAACGCAGATCGGGTAGATTGGGAATATGGTAATTTATGTGAGGGATATTCGTTTCGGTAGGAAAATACCAATAGACATTATTAACAAGTAAGGGAATCTCCATCCCAAAAAATCGTCAGATGTTCAGAATTGTGCTCGTGGCTGTTTTAAGTCAATAACAATTGTACTCACTTCCAAGCATTGTGCAAATGTTTGTCACGCGCCAAAGGTGTCTGTATTTTGCAACTTCAAAATGTCCTGCGCCGTGAGGCATATGCGTATGCACACACTTACGTAATCCTGGATGTGGAGATTACAATTTCTGGATAATCGAATATAAAGGATATTTCGCTTTCAAACCTGACAGATTATCGGCTTGCACCTTCCAGTGAATCTTCAGTACTTGATCATAAAGCATTTTATTGTCGAACAACACCATTCAACCTCCAAGTGAGAAAAATGAGAGTATGTGAGTGTATGCGTTTATGCATACGTGTGCAGGGTTTGGAAAATAGGATGTCCCTAGATACCCAGAAAATTGCCCCATCCTTTTTATCATTTGGAAGTTGAATGGTGCTGTTTGACAGTGAACTGCTCTGTGATAAAGTACTGAATATTCACTAGAAGGTGCTAGCCGAGATTCTGATGTTATAGGTTTGAAAACAAAATATCCTCTATATTCGATTATCCATAAATTTTCCTCTCTACATCCAGGATTACGAACCACAACTCAAAATATGTACGTATATGTGTGTCTGTGCATCGTTTACTCGGATAAGATGAAAACAATGAGCTTTGCAATGTACTCAACGGATAGTTGTCCTCAGACATTGTGTTCGGAGTTCAAAGCCAACGCCTTCTGGGCGCTGGAGACAGCACGTGCATGATATGCCACCCACGCCGTCGTCGGCCACCGTGCGTGGCAGCCCGCAGTCAGGGGCGCACCAAGCACCGGTTGAAAGGAGGCAGAACATGCCCGTCGCTGCCTGAAATTGGGGGAGATCTGGGCGTTAATCATATCGCGTAGAGAATCAAAAGACGGCTCACGAGAGATGACCCCACCCCCACCCCACCATGCATGTGCTGCTGCGCCGCTGCTTACGCCATTGATTGGGTGGTTATCGGTCGGCGCGTCAATCGAAAGTGTTCAGTACCGCGCCTGCTGTCGGCCAGGCAGTGGACTCAGGGACCGCGGAACAGGGGGCGAAGGGACGCACCCCCCCCACTTCTCAGACTAAAGGGAACGGCATAGCTGAGCCCCCTCCACTTTCCGCCAAGGAGACCATCCTACGTAGAGGTCATGGGCCCGAAGGACCCCATGCCATCCGTGGAAATTTTGCACGTTGCTTATGCAACGCGAGATACCTTTCACAAGCTATGAAAAATGTACTCCAGAAATATGATTGAAAAGTGCCAGAGGAGGGCTTTTAAGCATCACATGAGATCCTTCCAACGCAAAATGAGAACCTTCGAGCCAAAAAGCCCTCAAGCTATATGAGGCCTCTTATATTGCCAACGAAAGAGGACGTCTCCAAAGGAAACATTAGGCTCCCGAGAAGGGAGTGGAAGTCTCCGAGATGGAAGAGGAGATGCCTTCGAAGCCATAAGTCCCGGTAGCTCAGTTGGTTAGAGCGCTGGCCTGCACTGGTCTCCCCTCTCCTGGCAACACAGGGTTCGAGTCGCTTCACGCGCTCGCATTTAGCCCCCGGCTGGGAGGGTCAGTTGGCAGCTGGCCCGATAAGGCCGGGGACGAGCTACCGGGCGACCGTGTCGGCGCATTGACGGCACGTTAAACTTTCGGTCTAAATTCTTCCGTTGAACTGGAATTCATGGATCGGGTGGTGGGGCCAGGGTTCACGCAACAAGCTTTGCTTAGCAATAGAACCCTGGTTCATAAAGCCACCCAGCAAGAATTCGGATTTAATTTTTTTTTTAAAGTCAGAACGGGGCAAGAGACCACAAGACGGAAAGAAGACTCCGAGCCAGAAGAAGAGACCCTTAAGTGACGCCAAGACGGTAGGAGACCCCCCAAGACGGAAGAGAAGGCCCCGAGGCAGAAGAAGAGACTCTAAGTTGTGTGAGGAGCGCCAAGACGGCAGAAGAGCCCCAAGACGGAAGAGAAGGCCCCTTAAGCAAAGGAATCTCAAGGTCGATAGAAGGCCAACAAGATGGAAGAGGAAGACGCCGGACGAAATCGGAGACCCTCAAGAAGAGAAAACCCGAGATGAGAGATGAGAGAGGAACCGGAGGAGACACCTGCGACACTCCATCTCATCCCTGGACTCATGGGGCGGACCTTGAATGAACTCACCTGAAATTCAATGGAAGCAAGTACCGGCGGAAGCTGATGAAAAATGGAGAGCGGTGGACCTGCTGGCTCCCCTCTCCCACGCCCACTACGTAACTGTTGGTTGCCATGGACACGTTAGTTGTGAGAACACATATTATTTTGGCACTATGATGTTGTATGGTTGCAATATAGATATTAATCTGTGAATTCCAAACTATCCGGGCATCATAGTTTGGGTCAGTGGCGTTCACGCCACTGTTCCGACATTCCGCTAACCGCTACAAATTTAGCTGCGCTAAGTAGCACAGCTAAATTTTTCGTTAACGGATTAGCGTTTCCGATAACTTCGAAAACCGTTAGCGGCCCAATTAGTTTCCGCTTAAATTGTAGCTTCGCTAAATTGAGTTCCGCAAACTTTAAGTCCGCTAACATTTTTGTTTTGTCGCCGGTAAATGAACTCGTATCGCCTCGAAGCGGCCGACGCTATTGCGGCGCCTCTGGTGGCTGGCCAGAGCATCACAGCTCAGTTTACCGGTCAGATCTATGTCAGATGCGACCGCGGTTTCCTGTCGACCTTGCAGCAGTTTCACACAATTAGCCGACTGCGCCGAGCTGTCGAGAACACCACTCGGCGTTCACGTCACCCATCACTCCGAGCATCACCGAAGCCGCGGGTACAGATCCGCTCCGGCACCGTGCCTCGGCTCTGGCGCGCGCGGACACACATGGCAACACACATGGAACACACAGCAATACAAATGGCAACACACATGACAACACACATAGCAACACACAGCAGCACATGCCAACACACATAGCGACACGCATAGCAACACACATGGAAGCACACATGGCAACACAACAACACATGGCAACACACACCAACACATGTGAACACACAACAACACATGGCAACACACAACAACACATGGAACACACAGCAATACAAATGGCACACACATGACAACACACATAGCAACACACAGCAGCACATGCCAACACACATAGCGACACGCATAGCAACACACATGGAAGCACACATGGCAACACAACAACACATGGCAACACACACCAACACATGTGAACACACAACAACACATGGCAACACACAACAACACATGGAACACACAGCAATACAAATGGCAACACACATGACAACACACATAGCAACACACAGCAGCACATGCCAACACACATAGCAACACGCATAGCAACACACATGAAAGCACACATGGCAACACAACAACACATGGCAACACACACCAACACATGTGAACACACAACAACACATGGCAACACACAACAACACATGGCAACACACAACACATGGCAACAGTCATGACAACACACATGGCAACAGTCATGACAACACACATGGCAACACGCCGACAACGTGGAGAGACGCCGCCGAGTGTGTCGCGACGGATGTCAGTAGTTGTGACGGCTTATTGCAGAGTCGACCGGTGGTGCGGCAGCGGTCGGTCCGATTGTTGCTCGCGGCCCCGCCGTACTCCACCGGCGCGTGGACGGCCGCCGGGCGGTCAGAGCGACCACGTGACGTGAGCAGCGGCGACCGGCCGGCGCTCCGCTGTTCCACTCGCCGTGCTCGTTCGGACCGTCGTATTGCGCCGTGGGCGGTGCGCCGGGCGTCGTGATCAGCGCGTGTCTCACGCTCCGAGGGGGTCGGTCCGAGCGACGCACGCTGCCGCGGCCTGTGGCCGCCCGGCTGTCACGCCCCTGCCCCGCCCCTGCCCCGCCCCCGCCCCCGCCCCCGCCCCCGCCCCCGCCCCCTGCTCCTGCTCCCCGAAAGGGGGCCCCCTATTATTTTTAGCCTCTTGGTATGGTTTAAGAATGGGAAGCATGATTTCATATTGATGTCTTGTTTGTTCTTGGCATGGTACATCATTTACACAAAACGCAATAGCAATAATTTTTTTTCGCTGAGAACTGAGCCATGCCAGGGTATAAATAAGTAAATTTGGATAAATATCTAAGTGCCAAAACAAACCAATGTCTTAATGCTTTCTCGACCAAAATAATCTTCCCGTTGGCCTCTAGATTCCAGCGAGCTGGCGGGGCTGGTGCTGAACATATCTTACACTTCTATGTCCACCAAGTCTAACTGAATATAGCTAGATTCACCACTACTGTTAGTCATTCCCACCAGCTTGATGTCTTAAGTAAGCTTAAACGATCATTTCTCAGTCCTAGGACGATAATTTCGCGAAGGTGACAACGAGAAGTGGATTGAATTGGTTTTCTTATCGCCATCTTAAGGATTTATTTATTTTTATAATAAATTCCCGGCAAGAACAAGCATTGAACAACAGTGCATAAATGACAATGCAACAATGCAATAATGGCAATGCAGAAATATTGCAAAACTTTCAAATTCCACGCCGTCACACCCATGGTTTTCGCTGTGCTGCACCGTTTTGTAAATGACGTCGTTGAGAAGGTATTGAAGCTGGGAAACTCTAATCATGCAGGCTGTAATCACAGAAGAGAAGTTTGTAGGAAGAAAATGCATTTGTAAACATAATTCCTCCCAATTTGTATGGGGCATCGGTGTTGTTTTGTATGCTTGTGAGGGAGAATTTGCCCCCTCAATGTTGGCTTTGCCCCATATTTCTGAAAATTATTGGGAGACCAGTGGCGTACCTATATTTGCGTCAAGGGGAAGGGTGGGAAACGTATTTGGAGGGGTCCACCTACCTCATTAAAAAAGTTCTCGGATTTGGACCACTATTTTTATCAAAGGGGACCTTTTTTAAATGAAATAATGAATGATCAACTGAATTGTCATATGGAGGGGCCTAATCTACCACTATCGCTTCTGGTTCGTCGGATTTCAACCCTAGCTCCCCCACCCTGTTAGAATGTTTTCTTTTGGTATCCCTTGATGAGTCGCCTCACACTGCTGAAATTAAACGCATGCAAATCACTTTAAAATGTAAAATTTCCCAATTTCAGACATTCCAGTTCATAGCGCCCGGTCGCCACGACGCCAACGTTCGTGCACATGCACACCCATCTTGCGCATTCGGCGCATTCGCCACACTTCGTGCGATGCTACGGTTTCTGCTAGGCCTGCTACATTTTGCTAATTGCTGCCACATGATAGACTTGCGCCATATTTGACGTGATGGAATGCTTCGTATGGACGTTCGCTGCGAAAATTCGATTAATTAAATTCGCTCATTAGTTCCCTATTTCCAACATTTTATGGTGGTTAAGAAATGCGGATACCCGCTGAGCTTTGATGTACCTCATATCTTTGATTAATTATGCTCCCAGATTGGCTACCGGACCGAGGCCCTGCCTCATTGTTCTATTTTTGGACCCGTTTCGTCTTTCTTCGTCTACGGATGTGTCTTAGGGCTTCAATCCATTTTTGTTAGGAGCCGAACACATTTTCGAAACCCCTGCTCGTTTTAGGGTTTGTTGCTTTTTTTGTGCACCGATGATTTTTTTTAGGTGTCAGGGCGCTTTCAAATATTCCGATGTGTTTATTTAGTGCTCGGCCTTTTTGTTCGTTTTGGGACCATGCTGCTTTTTGCGGCCCCAGCCTCTTTTTCAGGCCCTTGTGCAGTCGCATGGCCCCTGTGTGCCTTGAGAGCTTCATGTTATTTTTTTTTAGAGCTCCCGGCATGTTTATTTAAGGCTGCAACGCATGTTTTAAGTAAGGCCCTGTCGCTTTTTGCGAGACTGCGCTTTGGAGGGCCAGTTGCACTCTCGGCCCCCGTTGTGCTCTTAGGGTCCCGCTGTGTTTATTTGGGGCTTCTGACGCACATTTGTGGGGCCCGAGTGCAATTTTGGGGCTTCGGTGCGATTTGTCTGGGTCCCAGCGCGATTTATCTCGCCCAGGAGCGTGGTTCCGGGGACCCAACACTAGTTTCCTGGGCTCAACGCAATTTTTGTGGATCTCTTCTGAATTTTCTTTAAAGTCCGAATCCCGGCCTGATTTTTCGAGCACCTGGCGCCATGCTTTTGTATCTCACCTCGACTTTTTTCGATCTTTTTCGGTATGTTTTCCTGGACCGTACGCGATTTGTGAAGGCATCTGATGATATGTTTGGTGCTCCAGAGCCATTTTCCTGATCCGGACAGTTATTTTGTGGGAATCCCTCCTTATTTTGGAAGGCTCCGGCTTGATTTTTTGGGGGATACCGATGCGATTTTTGGGATCACACTGTGCTTATGTGGGGCCCTAGAGGCCAATTTTTGGGAGCCCCGACGTGAATGTTTGATGCCCAGACCAAATTTTTGGGACTCCCGATGGGAAATGTGGGTCCCGAACGCGATATTTGGGGAACCGGTTCGCGTTTGCTGGGCGCGTTGTGCTTAGCTGTGACCCAAACGCGATCTTGGCGGTTCCTGTTGCAGATTTTCGGGCCTCGGAGCGAGTTTTCTGGGCCTGCCGTATTTATCTAGTCAGCCCCCTGCGCGAATTCTGGTGGACCGACGCGAATTTGTGTGGTCCCAGCGCGACTTTTTGGGGCCCCAGCACGATTCTTGGGAGCTTATCCCTCTTAGGAGAGAGGGGACATTTGCCCCTTTGATATGCCACTGTGGCCACCGAAGGTTTTTTTTTTCAGCCGATGGCTCCTTTCGGAGTGTAAAAGCCCTCCGAGTAATTTTTTTCCGGACCTGTTCTTAATTTGCCGGTGCTCGATTCGATCGAGTCTCGGTGTGAACTTTTTGGACATCGAGTTCTATCTTTTTAAAGGTCCTTATGTAATATTTGTGGGTCCCGGTACGATTCTTCGGTCTCCCGGTGCGACGGTTTTCTCTCGATGCCCTGACACGTTTTTTTTTTGCGGTGCCCAACGGGTTTTTGAGGGACTGACCCGATTTTTGAGACCGTAGAGTGACATTCCGGTTGATAATGTATTTGTTAGGGCAGCTGCAACTTTTGGGGCCTGGCGCGACCTTTTGGGCCACAGTGTGATATTCAATGGCTGCGACGCGACTTTTTTTTAGTCCAATGCAATCTGTTGTGACCCGACGTCATTTGCTTGGATCCCTAGCGCGAGTTTTAGCGACCTCGATAATTTTTGGGCGTCCAACACGTTTTGGAGGCTTTTGGCGTCATTGTTAGGGCCCCAGAGTGATTATCCATGTCCGGATTGTTTTTCGTCACCCCGTCTTCATTTGTGTCCCAATGAGACTGTTAGGGAACGGTACGACCTGTCGTGCCCCTAGCTTGATTTTCATGGTCCGGGCGTTACTTTTTGGTGCCCCCAGGCTCAGCGTGATTTTCAGGGGGCCCGGCCGGCTCTTTTTGGGACCATGTCGTGATTTTCAAGTACCCCGGCACGACTTCTACAATTTCTTAGGGACTTCTTGCAAATTATAGACCTCCTCTCGCGTCTTAGGGGTCTCGTCCCATTTCCTGGAGCCTCTTTACTGGTTTTGGATGTCTTCTCGTGTCCTACCCTCCTCCATATTCAATGGCCCCCTCTCCCGTCTTGGAGGGCCTCCTTCTACATCCTGGGCCCCTTCAACATGGCATGGGCCTCCTCTTATGTTCCAGGGGCATCCTCTGCCAAATTAGGGGCCTCCTGCCACGCCTCGTGTGCCTCCTCCTTTGTCCTGGCAAAGCATACCCGTCTTGGGGAATCTTCAGTTTTGGAAACCTAACCTCCTTCCATACCTGCTATCACTCACATCTTCAGGGCCTCCTCTCATTTCATGGGAACTCCTTCCGGTCTTCGGGGCCTCATTCGGCCCGGGAGACCTCCCATTCGGTCTTGAGGGACTCCTCTCGAGTCCGGCAGGGTCCTCCTTTTCTCTTTTTCAAATTAGGGGCCTCCTCTCACGTCTTGAGGGTCTCATGCTCTGCGTTTTGATTCGATCTTTGCCCATTTTAAGGGTGGCCTCTTATCTCCTGGTGGACTCCTCTTCTCTCCCAGGTGCCTCCTCTTCCAAATTATAAGCAACCTTTCCTATCTCAGTTCCCTTGTCATTTCCTGGGGACCTTCTTATCCGTCTTGGAGTCTTCTTTCTCGCCTGGGAGTCATCCCTCTTATCTAATGGTCTTTCTCTCCTATTTTGGGGGCCTCCTCGTTCACCATGGGGTCTCATTTCCAATCTTGTGTCGTCCTCTTCCGAATTAGGTGTCTCCTGCCACGTTTCTGGATCATCCTTTTCTATCTTGGTGGAACCTTACCAGTTTTGGGGCCTGTTTTTGCGTCTCCGAAACCTCATTTCATATCCACTGGCTTTCTCTTTCGTCTTAAGGCCTCCTCTCATTTTCTGGGGAATCTTTTCCCGTATTTTGGCCTCCTTTGCAATCATGGGTGCCTCTGCAATCCTGGGGCCCTCCTTTGCAATCATGGGGCCCCCTTTGCAATCATGGGGGCCTCATTTGCAATCATGGGGGCCTCCTTTGCAATCATGGGGGCCTCCTTTGCAATCCTTGGGGCCTCCTTTGCAATCCTGGGGGCCTCCCTTGCAATCCTGTGGGCCTCTTTTGCAATCCTTGAGACCTCTTTTGCAATCATGGGGCCCCCTTTGCAATCCCGGGGTCTTCTTTGCAATCATGGCGCCTCCTTTGCAATCCTGGGGCCTCCTTTGCAATCCTGGGGCCTCCTTTGTAATTATCGGGGTCTCCTTTGCAATCCTGGGGGCTTCCTTTGCAATCCTGAGGCCTCCTTTGCAATCCTGGGGGTCTCCTTTGCAATCCTGTGGGCCTCCTTTGCAAACCTGGGACCTCCTTTGCAATCCTGGGGGCCTCTTTTGCAATCATGGGGCCTCCTTTGCAATCCTGGGGGCCTCCTTTGCAATCCTGTGGGCTTCCTTTGCAATCCTTATGGCCTCCTTTGCAATCATAGGGCCTCCTTTGCAATCATGGGGGCCTCTTTTGCAATCCTGAGACCTCCTTTGCAATCCTGTGGGCCTCCTTTTAAATCCTGGGGCCTCTTTTGCAATCCTGGGGGCCTCCTTTGCAATCACGGGGGCCTCCTTTGCAATCATGGGGTCCTCCTTTGCAATCCTGGGGCCTCCTTGCGTCCGGATAAATATATCCTATCATTCCTTATTTTCTATTGTAGGGGCCTCCTCTTCCATCTTGGGGCCTTGTTTTCAAAATTAAGAATAGCCTGCCACCAATCGGAAGCCTTCTTGTCTAACCTGAGTGACTTCCTGCCCGTTTCGGTGGCATCCTTTTCGTCCTGGGGCCTCCTCCCAATCTCTGTCCTACGTCGCTTATTAGGACCTGATTAGATTTCGCGGGAGCCTCGTTTCCAGTCTTGGGGCCTCCTTGGCAGCATGATCTTCTGTCTCGTCGGCCTCCTTGCTCACCATTTTTCCCTGTGCGTTTCCGGATAGGGGCCTCCTCAAATTTCAGGGGAGGTGGGGCGGCGCCCCCCCCCAGTCTCACGGCAGGACGGGCGACTGCCCCCTTTGCCCCCCCCCCTCCCGGTGGCGACTCCCCTGGAGAGGCGTGTGTCAGCCCGGCCACACTGACCGTGCCGTGTTGACTGGAGAGGGGTGTGTCAGTCCGGCCACGCTGACCGTGCCGTGTTGACTGGAGAGGGGTGTGTCAGCCCGGCCACACTGACCGTGCCGTGTTGACTGGAGAGGGGTGTGTCAGTCCGGCCACGCTGACCGTGCCGTGTTGACTGGAGAGGGGTGTGTCAGTCCGGCCACGCTGACCGTGCCGTGTTGACTGGAGAGGGGTGTGTCAGCCCGGCCACACTGATCGTGCCGTGTTGACTGGAGAGGGGTGTGTCAGCCCGGCCACGCTGACCGTGCCGTGTTGACTGGAGAGGGGTGTGTCAGCCCGGCCACGCTGACCGTGCCGTGTTGACTGGAGATGGAGAGGCGTGCCGCGACAGCAGAGCGTGCGGGGCCTCCATCGACGGCGCCGCACCGTCTCCCGTTCGTGGCGAGGTGGCCGGCGGCAGGGGCGCGCTCAGGAAGCTACTCCCGGCTGCTCGACAGACTGGCGCGTGCGGCGGCCTCAGATGGCCGGCGCTCGGAGCGCGATTGCGCCGAAGGTGGCGACTGCGTGTCGCCCGAACTCTCCGGTTGATGCCACCCGCGGTTCGTCTTGATACGCCCCTCTGCGGGAGCATACGGCGTGCAGCCGGCGGTCTGTCTTCAATGTGCGGCCCCTCCCCGAGAGGCGGACCTGTGACTGCCGTCTGATTAGAGCAATGCAGCTGACTGGAGCATTGGAGCCCTGCCAGACGGCCGCCATTATTCTCTTCCCGTGCAATCGCATGGGTTTTGTAGTAGATTCAGGTTTGCGCATTGGTTATGGGCGCTAAGTGATCAAACCTGTTCGACACGTCGTCGGGAATCTGAAATAACCAACCAACGAGATGTGCGCGGAGCGAAGTCCATTCCCCCGTTTTCTCCTCAATGCCTGGACCGGGAATGCAGCTGGTTTTATGCGTCATATTTTATGTGTGACGTCAGGGATTATGCCAGGGTGACATGTTATGGAGCGGCAGGGAGGCACACCTCGGCGTGTGTATGTGAGGCAGATGTGCCGCTCCTGGTGGAGTTATGGAGCGGCAGGGAGGCACACCCCGGCGTGTGTATGTAAGGCAGATATGCCGCGCTTAGTGGAGTTATGGAGCGGCAGGGAGGCACACCCGGTGTGTGTATGTGAGGCAGATATGCCGCTCCTGGTGGAGTTATGGAGCGGCAGGGAGGCACACCCCGGCGTGTGTACGCAGGGCAGATATGCCGCTCCTGGTGGAGTTATGGAGCGGCAGGGAGGCACACCCCGGCGTGTGTACGCAGGGCAGATATGCCGCTCCTGGTGGAGTTATGGAGCGGCAGGGAGGCACACCCCGGCGTGTGTATGTAAGGCAGATATGCCGCCCCTAGTGGAGTTATGGAGCGGCAGGGAGGCACACCCCGGCGTGTGTACGCAGGGCAGATATGCCGCTCCTGGTGGAGTTATGGAGCGGCAGGGAGGCACACCCCGGCGTGTGTACGCAGGGCAGATGTGCCGCTCCTGGTGGAGTTATGGAGCGGCAGGGAGGCACACCCCGGCGTGTGTACGCAGGGCAGATATGCCGCTCCTGGTGGAGTTATGGAGCGGCAGGGAGGCACACCCCGGCGTGTGTACGCAGGGCAGATATGCCGCTCCTGGTGGAGTTATGGAGCGGCAGGGAGGCACACCCCGGCGTGTGTACGCAGGGCAGATATGCCGCTCCTGGTGGAGTTATGGAGCGGCAGGGAGGCACACCCCGGCGTGTGTACGCAGGGCAGATATGCCGCTGCTGGTGGAGTTATGGAGCGGCAGGGAGGCACACCCCGGCGTGTGTACGCAGGGCAGATATGCCGCTCCTAGTGGAGTTATGGAGCGGCAGGGAGGCACACCCCGGCGTGTGTACGCAGGGCAGATATGCCGCTCCTGGTGGAGTTATGGAGCGGCAGGGAGGCACACCCCGGCGTGTGTACGCAGGGCAGATATGCCGCGCTTAGTGGAGTTATGGAGCGGCAGGGAGGCACACCCCGGCGTGTGTACGCAGGGCAGATATGCCGCTCCTGGTGGAGTTATGGAGCGGCAGGGAGGCACACCCCGGCGTGTGTACGCAGGGCAGATATGCCGCTCCTGCGTGTGTACGCAGGGCAGATATGCCGCTCCTGGTGGAGTTATGGAGCGGCAGGGAGGCACACCCCGGCGTGTGTACGCAGGGCAGATATGCCGCTCCTGGTGGAGTTATGGAGCGGCAGGGAGGCACACCCCGGCATGTGTACGCAGGGCAGATATGCCGCTCCTGGTGGAGTTATGGAGCGGCAGGGAGGCACACCCCGGCGTGTGTACGCAGGGCAGATATGCCGCTCCTGGTGGAGTTATGGAGCGGCAGGGAGGCACACCCCGGCGTGTGTACGCAGGGCAGATATGCCGCTCCTAGTGGAGTTATGGAGCGGCAGGGAGGCACACCCCGGCGTGTGTACGCAGGGCAGATATGCCGCCGCTTAGTGGAGTTATGGAGCGGCAGGGAGGCACACCCCGGCGTGTGTACGCAGGGCAGATATGCCGCTCCTGGTGGAGTTATGGAGCGGCAGGGAGGCACACCCCGGCGTGTGTACGCAGGGCAGATATGCCGCTCCTGGTGGAGTTATGGAGCGGCAGGGAGGCACACCCCGGCGTGTGTACGCAGGGCAGATATGCCGCTCCTGGTGGAGTTATGGAGCGGCAGGGAGGCACACCCCGGCGTGTGTACACAGGGCAGATGTGCCACTCCTGGTGGAGTTATGGAGCGGCAGGGAGGCACACCCCGGCGTGTGTACGCAGGGCAGATGTGCCCCTCCTGGTGGAGTTATGGAGCGGCAGGGAGGCACACCCCGGCGTGTGTACGCAGGGCAGATATGCCGCTCCTGGTGGGTGACTATGTGTCATGTCGTGCTTGGTCGCCTCCAGTCCAGTTGAATAGATCCGACAGTGTCCGCCGCTGGTAATATGGTAATTGTATGGTAAATAATATGGCATTGGTATTATGCAGAAATGGAATTGCCCGTCATCATAGTCCAAATGATTCAGCCCTCCCCGTCATCTGAGTTTGTCATGCTACTCTCAGGCAATCGCCGCATACAATGATGCGACACGGTAAATGTTTATCTTCGAGCTTTTATTCACGTGATTAGCATTGCGAAGTGAGCGAAAACAGTGTTCCCAAGGTCAACGGTTCTCTATATGCTGCTGGCTATTGCTGTTGATATTGCTGGGCATTGGTCGGTCGACCAACCATGAACCATCCAATTGTGATTGCTGCATAGCCGTCCACTGTACCTCATAAAGTCATAAAGTCATAAAGTCATAAAGTATTAAGGCTTAATAAGAGCCACAGGGGCCCATCTGGGTTAAGCCTATCTAGAAAAGGTACTAGGAATGTACATACTCCCACCCCAATCAATCCCTTATCCCAAGTTCCTAGGAAGCTATATATCCCAGCCTATCTAGCACCACTCACTTGCTACCGCATAACACCCTCAACAATCACAAGCTCCTCCCATCATACCCATCGTGCCACCATAGACAATCTCATCAGCATCACATCCCGAAGGAAGGTGCCGAATCCACTGCTAGGCACACCCCACACACATTCATAAAGCGTTCAGACTTAATAAGAGACTCACTTGCTATTGCATAATACACTCAACAATTACAAACTCCTCCCATCATACCCATTGTGCTACCATAGACAATCTCATCAGTATCACATCCCGAAGGAAGGTGCTGAATCCACTGCTAGGTACACCCTATATAAAGTTATAAAGCGTTTAGACTTAATAAGACACCTACTGTACACCTACAGCATGTGTACAGCAGGTGGAGAATGGGAAGGGCGGTATATATAGTGTGGACATCGGTGAATCCAGGACACTAGAACAATGGGGCTGCTGCGTAGCCGATGCGGTGTTGCGCTCATCAGCTGGCAGCACTCCCCGGTTTTGAGAGCAGAGGCAAAATAAAAAGTGCTGATTAATTCCTTTTAATCTATCTAGAGGAACGTTGTAGGTATTAATAAAATATCCAAACTCGGATGCTTTAGAATATATGCGTAGTGCTAATAATCGATTTTTTTACATTTCGGTATGAAACAATAGCCATCGTTTTGAAAAAGCGTTCCTCAAACATGGCTGGATATCCCGAGTGGTTCCGGTTCCGAACCTCCTGATCTGGTACCCTGATGTTAAGTTATCGTTTTCCCTATTCAATATGAAAATATGTCCCGAAAATAAAGACCTGGACGCTTGGCTTGGTGAGAGATCTTTAGCCTTTTCCTCAAGGCGCGCTGGTCAAACTAACCGGCTTGCTCCGCCATTTTGTTTTCATTTTCGTTGGTAAAGCCCCATCGTATAACCCATCACAGACAACACCAGACATCGTACTGTTGCATGCATTATAATGTTCTCTGCAGCATTGTATATTTATTTATCTCCACAGTCTATGTATAGCACATCATGTAGAATCGACACATTTTCCAATTCACAAGAAATGTTCCCTACGGTCTGAAATCACTGTCGTTGGCGGCCGCCGGAATCTTCTTAACGTCGCTCCCTGTGGCATAGTTTTTTTTCAGAAGAGTGTTGGGAAAGGCCCATGACCCTGAGAGGAAAAGGCGCCCATCCAGTATGTTCGAGCGCATCCCCTCCTCGCTTAGCGAATTTTCAGCCGAATGTGCGACTCCAGGGACTTTGCAGTGGCGCCCCTCGAGTTCCCCCTCCCCGATGGAACTTGCTGGATCCGTCCTTGCCGTATCATCGGCTGTAAGCAGACCAGAGCGAGTGGAGCGTTCCTCAGCCGCTGGCCAGCCTGTCGGTGAACACGGTCGGGATAAAGCCGGCGGCGGCGGCGGCGGTCACTCGGCTGCCCTTTCCGTGAGGCTGTCGCTGACGGCCGGCCGGCCGGTCTGTCGCCGGCTCTGGCGCGGGGGTGTCGGCCTGTGTGGCCCTGTCCTCCGACACCCCGACACTCCGGCATCCCGACCACCTGACATCCCGACCACCTGACATCCCGACCACCTGACATCCCGACCACCTGACGTCCCGACCACCTGACGTCCCGACCACCTGACGTCCCGACCATCTGACACCCCGACACTCCGGCATCCCGACCACCTGACGTCCCGACCACCTGACATCCCGGCCACCTGACATCCCGACCACCTGACATCCCGACCACCTGACATCCCGACCATCTGACATCCCGACCACCTGACGTCCCGACCACCTGACATCCCGTCCACCTGACGTCCCGACCACCTGACATCCCGATCACCTGACATCCCGACCACCTGACATCCCGACCACCTGACACCCCGACACTCCGGCATCCCGACCACCTGACATCCCGACCACCTGACATCTCGACCACCTGACATCCCGACCACCTGACATCCCGACCACCTGACATCCCGACCACCTGACATCCCGACCACCTGACATCCCGACCACCTGACATCCCGACCACCTGACATCCCGACCACCTGACATCCTGACCATCTGACACCCCGACACTCCGGCATCCCGACCACCTGACATCCCGACCACCTGACATCCCGACCACCTGACATCCCGACCACCTGACATCCCGACCACCTGACATCCCGGCCACCTGACATCCCGACCACCTGACATCCCGACCACCTGGCATCCCGGCCACCTGACATCCCGACCACCTGACATCCCGGCCACCTGACATCCCGACCACCTGACATCCCGACGCCCGAGCACCGCGACATCCAGACACCCCGACATCCTCACTCCATAACATCCCGTCACCCCGGCATCCCGACACACTCGCACCCTCACATCCCGACACACTGACATCATCTCTATACACCGACAACCTGACATCATCTCCATGCCCCGACATACCTACACCCTGATATCCCGACACTCCGACACCATGACAACACGATACGATACCTCTATAGGCCGACACCTTGACATCCAGACACCTGGTGCCCTGTCATCCCGGCACCGAGGTGCCCTAACATACTGATACCCTGACACCCTGACACTTCGACACCTTGACATCCCGACACTCCAACACCCTGACATCACGACACCTCGACAGGCCGACACCCTGACACCCCGACACCGTGGCTCCCTAACATACTGATACCCGACACCCCGACACGTGACAGCTGAGGTGATGTAGTGACTCGATGGAGAGTTGGACTTGGAGTGCGATCGGGCCGAACAGCATATCCCTCGTAATGGCTCTGAGTAGGGGTGTTGTTTCATATCTTTTTGAGGGGCAACTGCCCCCTCAATGTTGGCTTTACCCCTTCCCCCAATAATTTCCACTTCTAACATGCGATACTATGGAGTGTGCCCCCGACCCATTTCGTCCCACCCAATTCCTTCATGTATTATGCCCCCTCCCCCCGATAATTTCCAGAAATCAACGCCCGTGGCTCTGAGAGTATTCGACTTTGAACACATGCACAGCTTTTTGCAGCTTGACCTGTGCGTTAGAAACGGGTGGGTCATCGCAATTCAGCCGTGAATGACGTTTTTGTTTTGATGCGCTATTGCGCTATTGAAGGCAATTGCGGACAATTCACGGAAACGGTGGGGGCGTGCTACGATATTGCGCTTCGTCAGCTGACTTGTGGTGGTGTTTCAGTTGTCAGACCGGCTGCCAACGCCGCCGACGAGAGATGGCTACCTCGCCCGCTGCCGACGTGCTAGTCACGGGCACGCCCGGCACCAGGCCCGTCGACGACTTGGACGACTTCACCAGCCTCGACGTCCCGGACGAGGGAAAACATTCGGGCCTCCTGATCGAGTCGAGCAAAACCGACGACGCCACCAACGCCGCGCCCGGCAAGCGGAAGAAGACGCGCAGGGGCAAGAAGAAGTTTCGTCGCGGCCCGGACGGCGGCGGCACCGTCGCCGCGGACGGTGGTAAAGGTGGCGCCACTGGCACGCACCAACAGGACAAGGCGGCCGCTACGGAGGCCGCCGACGACGAGGGCGCGGCGGCCGTGCCGGGGAAGAAGCCGCGTCTGAATCGGCGCCAGCGGCGGCGCCGCTCGGGCCGGTACCCGGCGCCCATCCTGCGGCCGCTGGAGGTTCCGCGCGCGCCGTTCAACTCCACGTCGTTCATCATCGACGACCATGAGAACTCCGCCTTCTACATCGACTTCGACGCTGCTGCGCGGCGCACCCCGACCGGCCCCTCGGACGGCGGCTCGCTGCTCGAGTCGTCGACGGCCGACGACGAGGACGAGGAGGAGGCCGCCTACCAGTTCTCGATGAAGGACTTTCGAGGAGGTGTACCGGCACGCCCGGGAGGAGGAGCTGGCGCAACTGGCACGGCCCGAGCTGGTCGACTGCGTGCGCCAACTGGAGGCCCGCGTGCGCGAGCTGGAGACGCAGCTGGCGCTCTATGACCCCGAGGTGTGGGTCACGAATCTCCAGAATCAACTGCTGCACCTGCAGGAAGAGAATCGGCTCCTGAAGAAGACGCGCGAGGTCCTCGTCAAGAAGTTCGGCGGCGACGACGAGGCATGATCGCGCATGCGCAGTCGACCGGTGGCTGCCTTGGGAGTTTCGGCTGTGTCTCATGTACATACCATTATTCGTGTAGCGTGTAGGTGCTGATAGGCGCTCGGTAGTTGTTCTGCAGAAGGGAAGTCAATGTTTATGCACCCCATATCGAAGGCCCGTGTTTGTAGGATGTGAGGTAACTTCTGTGGTAGCCGACAGCAGGCGAAGTCGAGACCTTTCTGTGCGGCACGTTTTCTGTGACCCCGAATCCGATTGTCTTCTGGGGGAATTCGTAGACCCACCTTTGGATTGTCGTGCGGACGGCTTGTTTTGAACTGCCTGCAGTGCGACATACTCGAGTCTTATGTATGTGTGCAATTTGTGCTTATTTTAGACAGTTGAGCCTTTGTTTGGCAATGGTTTTTCCACTGGCTTGGTCAGAGAGACCAGCTCGCCTGCCTGTGAAGCATCCCTCCCCCACATTGGTCTAGACACTTATGGTGTGGGGTGGTCAGTGGTGTGAGGCGGGAGTGTACTGACTCCTACAAACTGGTCTGGGGCATGTAAGCTCGCTGTGTCTATGAGTAAAAGATGGGCACAAAATGGCACGTCATTTCCCCATCGTTTTGTTACTGTTTATCTTTCTGGGCGCTTCGCATGCGCCATCCATTTGTTGTGCAGGCTTTGATGTTGGCCTGTCATCTTTTCTCTTATTCGACTGCTCGGCGAAATATCTGCATCAAGTTATTTGTTTTTATTTAATCAACATATTTGTATATGCAACGGATACTTGGCAGCTTTTCGCCACCATTCTTTTCTGTAAATTGTCAGTTTGCACGAAATGTCTTTCTTGTATGATCCCGATGAGCTGAGCGCCCTTCCGAGCTCTTGAACTGTTGTACATAGTGTACATACATATATTCGGCTTGTTTCTGTGTCCGACCGCGATCGAAGTGTGAATGTTTTATCCGGGCTCGAATATACGAGATGCTTGGGCAGTTTTAGGACGGCTCCGCCCAGTTTGACGAGCACATGGCACGTGCGTGACAACTACGTGTGTGGGCTTCAGACATGCCTCTGGATGCTGGTGGTAAGCAAGACCTTGTCAATTGCTTATTCGCGTAGTGCTGCAACATGCACCAGCGGTGCTACTGGTTTGCCAAGATAAAGGAAGCCGCTCTTAACGGCCGGTGAATATTGGCAGCTCCATCGTGGAAAGTATGGAGGCATGTGGGACATAACTCCCCAATTCGATCAAATGAATGAAAAATGTGAGGTTATAACACATATACATGTATGCATATATATATATACATATATGTATATATATATATATATATATATATATATATATGTATATATATATGTATATATATATATATATATATATAAACATGTATATATATATCAACATATATACAAACCTCGGCACTCAAGGACAACGACGCCAGGAATGTAAACAAATTTCTGCGTCCTATGCTTGCCCCGAGTGAAGGGGATACAGCCGCGGAGCTGCTATTGGTTGGGGTGCATGTGGACAGTAGCTGCGCGTTTGCAATGACGTTTGCAGTAGCGAGTGCGAGCCTTCTCAAACTAATCGCGCAGCATGGAGACTTTCCTAGGCCTTATAATCTTATGTTCGAGGGTCTTGGCGGTATTAGTAGGACCTCAACCGCAGCATGGACTGAAGGATTCTTTTTTCAGACCTGCAATATCCCTCGCCGGCATCGAATGATCACCTCCGTTTAGGGCTCCTGTCACTTTCCTCATAATGGCTAAAACTCGATCGGGAACAATGATTATCTTGAGTCCTAATCCTTCTTCAGACGTCTGCCTAACCATGTGAGCGACCAGAACCTTGCAACGGGGCTAATTATTGTTTTAGGGCCCCATGCTCCAGTGGCCTCTTCAGCCTATCATGTAGAGGCGTTATGATACGGCTGAATCACTTTTTGATATGATGTAGTTTGGTGGCTGCATTCGTTTTCTTTTTTTCCGCTGTGGCTATTACAAAACACTGGTCAAGAGAGGCTCGAATAAGGCAAGAACTTCACCTTGACACGTGCACCGGAGGGCCTGTCACAACGCGGCCCGAAGGAAGGGCGCCCCCCCCGCCTCATATCTCCGGAACTATTGAAGCTAGACGCGCACAATTTGGAGGGTAGATTACATCTGCACTGAACTCGCTGCAGCAAAAGTTTCCTGATCCTAGGTCAATGCCTTCGGGGTCAGACAAGATCGAAATCTGTCGGCACGCTGCGCCACCGAACTATGCCGACGAAACCTTTGTGACCTTGAAAGCTCGGCAGCCGGGCGGTCGGCCGGCGGGCGGTCGTCAGCGGTCCGTGGATTTTGCATCTCCGCAGTTCCTATATTTACCAACGGATTTCAAAATTGCTGTTGCATATGATGCGCTGATCAATTTCAACAGTCACAAGATTTCACTACACTATTCCTGCCCGCTTACGAGATATCGTCGAAAAGCAGGATTGTTGGGCGTGATGACGATTCCAGCAACAAACGGAGGAAATCTTTCAATGCTGGCGATGGCCATTGCAGGTACGAACCATTTTTATTTCCAGCCTGCTGTTTTTAGCCATACTGCATTATGCGGAGCGACGTTCCTGTTCCAGTGGCGGAACAACTGCGGCGGGGGGGGGCAAGTTGTTCCGGGTCTGTGACGTAGCCGAGGCGATACTCGGCAGCACTTTGCGTGCGTCTCAAGCCAAAATAGCCAATATTTGCCACGGCTTTACGCAGACAATTTTTCTTGTATATAGGCAAATTTGATACCATGCGAATGCCTGAAGGATTCTACATACGAATCCGGATTGTTTTTTACTTGTATCTCCCCGAAAAAGTATGTTTCCTTGCCGGTAAACGAGGACACTACACAAAACCGGCGGGCCGACTCCCGGAGGGCGGGGCCTAAGTCGTTGCCATGACGACCGGTTGGCCCTCAAGGCCAGTCGTGCGTCGAGCTTCGGCAGAAAAGGAAGCTGCTGTTAAATGAAATTGAACGTTCTTTCTCATTCTTTGTACTTTTTCATGTCATCCTTTGCTTTCTCGTGTCAGCTGAATACAGGAGAAAGTAAAGCATGTCATAGTACCATATGCTCTTTTCTAATGAAAATTTATAGAAAAGTAAGAAAAATGAACGACGTGAAGTTTTTGCCGCGGTTGCAGCACTTTATCACCAATTGCCAGGAATCTGCTAGATTTGGAATATTCTATTATGGGATTCTATAATCTGCCAGATGTCCACCACATTCCAGTATAATATCGCATATTCTAGCTGTGACGTCATCAGGGCCCGCTATATACTAGATCTGAGAATATACTAAACTTGGGTGTACCCGTTCTTTAATATGCTCTGAACTGCGGCTCTCAGCCGTCGGGCAGCGGATTCCGAGTTCTGGGAAAGGTTTCTATAAAGCAAGATGGGTTCTGATTGGTTTGGGACTGCTTGCATTCGCTGCTGTAACCACTGTTTTGCACGAACAACAGCTGCCTACATATGCCTCAACCAATAAGAGGGATACAAGGAGTGACGACACTGTGCTGCCCTGCAGTCTGGGATAACAACTTCCTGAGCGCTTTCCTTGCTCGTGGGACTTTTATTGTGTGCGTTATGGTCGCCGCATCGCTGCTCTCCTTAAGAAGTTAGTCACGCTGTGCGTATTTCCGTTAGTTTGGAACGCATTCAATTCGTATTCATCGCTGTATAGCCTATGCGGTTGATGCGCCTCTAAACCCCAATAACAACAATTCGTATTCATCACACGGCAAAGATCTGATTCTGAGGCCAATTTGGCTAAATTCACAAGCCGTGTATTCACACCGAATTTGGTATTAATACCAACACAGTTTATGTCGTTATTTGTAAACATGGCATTTCGCAAACATCATGAGCTAACAAAAGTGCACAATCCAAATGTAGGTACATTATTTGTTAATCACAAGCTATGAATGAATTTGTCACTGGGTACCTACATCATTGTGTAATCTTCAAGTAGGTATAAAGGACTGTTCACACCTAGCGTAATCTCGACGCACTGTCTGAATCGACGCAAAGCTAGCAGATGGTTAGCATCAGGGTGGGAATTAAGGCACTTCTTTAGAGATTCCATCTCTGAAAACATTTCTGCACTCCGGGTTCATACTGGATAGGATGGGCTTCACATGTACTCCGACACAACTTGAAATGTGGGAACAAAGATATGAATAAAAACCAACACAGAAATACATCCAAAAAACGCTGGTTATTCCACTTACGGTCACCACTCTAACCACTTTTTTGTAGCAGTCAGCTCTCAACTACCGATTGCTGAACCTCAATTTCCTCAAATCTCAACCTCAATTGCCGACAACAACACGCCGACTACAACTTGCAAAAAGATGGGCATGCGCACTGAGTACACTGTTCTCCGGCTTTGGAGCCGTGTCTCGGAAAAGCTGTGTTTCTGCCACCCTATAGTGGGAAAGTTTGACAGTTTTAAGAGACGTTCTCCGGAGGCCCGGAGGGCACCGATCAGAATTGGCTGCGTTAGCATTTTCTGTTACGAAATCTGTCCGTCAACCAATCAATGTAAGGTAATTATTATATGATGTCATAACCATTAGCAACTTGGAACACGTGGTTAATAGTGTCATACTGGAAACAGAAGACCTCGACTGATCCTTTGCTTTGATCACATCCAACTGTGGCGTGTGCGGTAGCGGAGTTGCGCTCGTATTACGTGGGAAATTGGCTGCGTAGGTAGGTATGCGCTCTGAGCTGAGGGTGAAGTGTCAAGTATTTTTGTTTGTTTTTCATATGGCTAGCCTTGTACTGAGCCAAAAGTGAAAGGAAAGCGCATTGCTCCTGTGAGTTATGAGAAACGAAACAGTGCTGATTATTACGAGTCACTGCCGGGCGGTGCCATCCATTGTTCACTTCCTTGTTCCTATGTTTTGACATTTCATCTGACAAAAAATGAGAATGATATTACTTATGCATATTATGTAGGCCTGAGTTAGGTTTTTCTGGTCGGTTACTGGTAAACAGATTCCATGCATACAAAATAATGTCTATGAAAATGTACTCCGGAAGATACCGGTTTGCACTCCGACTCCCGACCCGGAAAGTAAGGTTCCCACTCTGGTTAGCATGGGGCTCAATGAGCCTGCAGATTCTGCCATTGTGCCAGCCATGCGTCAGCTGTCTGCTGACTCCTACAAAATGCTGGCAATTTCCGAGCAGACAAAGTCAGGTGTTCTCAACTTTTTACGCTTGGCACACCAGCAGCCTTGACGCAAGGTAGACAGACTGCTCTGGATAAACTGTGGTTGCCTTATTTGCTGATCTTTGATTATATATTTGCTGCTATATTTGCTATATCTGCTATATTTGTTGATTTTCACTGGTCTGTCCACGCATTGAAATTATGCCCAGTGCGTCTGGATTATGCCTAGTCCGTCATTGTGCTGGCTTTTTTGCGTTGAGATTACGCTAGGTGGGAACAGTCCTTTACTCCTCACACTTTCTTTATATCAAAAAGGTATCTAAGTCACCATCAGCTGACTGCCAGTCAGCTGTTGGTGACATCACTCAAAGTACAGAGAAAAACTTCCAGCTGGGCACACTGAATGAACACAGGGGTGTTAAATTAGTTAGGTTAGGTTATCATGCTGATGCCCCTGAATGAGCCAAAATGCCCTGATAACTCCCCTGGATTCATTCAGTGCACCTGGCTGGAGGTTTTTCTCTGTACTTTGAGTGATGTCACCAACAGCTGACTGGCAGTCAGCCGACAGTGACTTAGATACCTTGTTGACATAAAGAACGTGTGAGGGGTAATACTTGAAGATAACCCATCATTTATAGGTATTTCACTAAGGTTGTTCATTCATCATGTGTAGGTATTTCACTAAGCAGTTCAAGCCTGTTCCCACATTGACCTTCATGCTTGCACTGTCAGTGTCAATGTCAATATTGGAAAGATGTGGTGGTTGCAATGGTGTGTGGATTCATTTGTTTGCATTCCAAGCTCAGCTTGTTTTCTCGTCAAGGGTTTATCAAATTGAATACTGTTTGTTCAAAATAAATATATTATTATATGTACATTGTTCAGTCTCGTTTGTTAGCTATTCATCATGTTATTTATTTGACAGTATTTTATCATATAATTGTCATTGGAAAAACATGATATTCTTCTGGAATATGTAGGTTGCTTATCAATGAAAGGTATTCTCAAATCTCATTGTAAACCAATGATATAATCTTGTCTGAATTACACTGTTTATGGCTACCAACAAGGATATTTGTGCAATGTGATTTAGCACAGTTTGTGATTTGCATCATGCTGTTTGTTTGTAAACTGTGTGAGTACAAAAACAATAAAGAAATTGGTCTCTGTTATATAGGGTGAAACAATCCAAACCATGAACAAATTTTAGATCAGTTTTGCAGTTACCAACTTCAGCTGTTTAATTTCCTAGATTATCTGAGACTTTATAGGTACTTAGGTACCTATCTACATGGATATCTACCTAGGTAGATACCATGCCACACTAGTTACCTACCTGAAAAATTGTAACTTGCTCTCACCTGATTATCTTACCTGGTTGGCTCCCCAAATACTCAAGCATCACTCATCCAGAGATGAGTTCCATGCCTGATCGAGGGGAGCCCGTATCTGCAGGTACGCTGTCCCCTAAATCAAATACAAATATGGTTATCAGATAGACAGGGCAAGACACAGGAACTGGAAAGTGTACCTTAAGCAGAATTTGTATGCTTAGAGTAGCCACTACATCTACTAATATGTTGTTGTCAGTCAATATTTCTGAAATAGAGAATATAGAGATTGAATATAGATATATATAGAGATCTCTATATTCTGAATATAGAGAAGTAAAGCTACTCTTCAAGTTTGATTAGTATATTATCATGGTTAATCTATTCAGTATATTCATGCAACAATGTGCAGAGATTTGAGTGCAATGCAATGCTTTTGGTTAAATCCAATAAAATGATCACCATATGCCAATTTCACTATTTTTGTTTGTGCCCACACAGTTTGCAAACAAACAGTGTAATGCAAATCACAAACTTTGTTAAATCACATTTCCCAAAGGTCTTTGTGGATAACCACAAATTGAGTAATGCAGACAAGATCCTGTGATTGCATTACAAACCATGGAATTTTACTATGCCTTTCAGTGATAAAACAACCTACATATTCCAATATAATGATGTTTTTCCAATGATGATTAAGTAATAAAATGCTGTTAAATCAGTAACATAATGAATAATTGAAGCACATGAGATGAAATGATGTATATTATATTTCTTTTGGAACAATATGTCATTCAATTCCATAAACCCTTGATAAGAAATCAGCTTGGCTCAGAATGTAAACAAACAAATTTGCATTCCATAGCAACCACCACACCTTAAAATATTGAAATTGACACTGAGAGTGCAAGTGTGAAGACCAATTTGAGAGCAGGCTTGAACTGCTGAATACAAAAATAGAACAAGCATGCAAGTACCTCATATCCTAATTCATTTGTGCATTAATTCATCCATTTTTCATGGCTGGCACTACTCCATCAAAATTCACACAGCCTGGAACATGTGTTATCACAATCTGTGCATTGACCACAATTGTTGACAATCAACAACCTTCGTGAAATCCAAATGATGTAATGACACACATGTTTCCATAGTATGAGATTAAGAAACCTTACTTTGGATTGTGTAGTTTTGTTAACTCATGATGTTAGTGAAATGCTATCTTTGTAAATATCAAAATAAACAGTGTATTCAACCAAATTTGGTTTGAATACACAGCTGAATGTATTTTATTTGAATTTTGTAATCTTATTTTACCTCATGTATTTTAATAAAAAATTAAATACATAAGACCAAACTATGCAAAATATGATAATTATTACCAAACAAAATTGCATTCAATTCCATAAACCCTTCACAAGAAAATCACATAAGCTCAGAATGCAAACAAACAAACCTGCATTCCATCGCAGCCACCACACCTTCCAAATCTTGATATTGACGATACAAGCATGAAGACCAATGTCGACCAATGACCAATGTTCAACCAACAGGTTTGAACTGCTGAAAATCATCATAAATAGCAAGCATGCAAGTACCCAGTATCCAAATTAATTGGCCCTTCAATAAATACAACTATACAGCATAAAGAAAATATAAATTATGGTGCACGGACAGATTCCGGATTCCGGAATCCGTCCCCCTGTGACGGATTCCGGACTTGGGGAGGGGCTGTGCCCCATCTCCACCACTCACCTCTGCTGCTCTGCCACCTATGGCAGATATAGATGGAGTTGGCGATCTTCCTTCAGAGTCTCGAGACCTGCTAAGTTCCCAGCTGCTCCCTGCAGCTGAACTTGGTTGGAAAGCAAATCAAATTCATCCATTTTTTCCTGACTGGCATTCATCTTCATCAAAATTAGCACAACCTAGAAGGTGTGTTATCATAAGTGGTGTATTTACCATGATTGTTGACTATCAACAATTTTCGTGAAATACAAACCATGTAATGACACATGTGTTTACATAGTTTGTGATTAACAAACGATGTACTTTTGGTTGCGCAGTTTCGTTAGCTTGTGATGTTAGTGAAATGCCATCTTTACTAATAACAATGTAAACGATGTATGCACACCGAATTTGGTGTCAATGCACAGCTTGTGATAGTGAAAATATCTGCCCGGGAGCATCACTTTTGCATTGTTTTTTTTTCTCTTCAAATCAACACTCCATTGATCATCTTCCATGTAAGGCATCACAACAGACATTATGATCTGGCAACGAGGAAGCAAAGTGTGACATGCTACAGGGAGCCTGATTCAGAGTTTTGGTGCAAAAGTTGGAAGTAAGTGATAAAATGTTGACGCTTGCAGTACACCCAACTCCTGGGCCAGCATGTATTCTGGACGTGGGTGGGGAATTGCACTCTTGGGTGCGCAGGGTTGTATCCGGAAATATGTCAAGGAAGCGATGATCTAAGTGTCGCCGGTCGCCGGTACCGTATCGGTGGTGCCGTATCAGAGGTTGCCCAACAAACTCAACGGAAGTGCTGATATCGACCAGGGAAATCCCTGATTAGGATGATGTCGAGGCTGGGTTTATTGATGGATGGATTTTGGCTTTACAACGCACTTAGCAGCTGAGACCGTATGGCGTCGCCTGCCTCTCACCCTGGCGAGAGGTTAGGTTTATGGCATCTAAAAATTTTTTACCGGGATCCATGCTTACTCTGGACTCATTGCTTACTCCGGAAGCCATTGTCCTTGAGTCCTTGCCTGACTAACTGCCTCCCTGCAGTATGCATTGTGAACAATGGGAGAAAAGATGTGTTGTGATCGCGGGGCCGTTGCTACAATGGCCGATGCTCTCGCCCCCTGCAGTTAGAATACTAGGAGAGGCCCTATAGCTCCCATTAGAACACAAGCAGTCTCCTGCCTCGACCCAGTTACCTCGCGCTCCGATCGCTCGAGCACCAGAAGCGCATCCCGATAGCAGCCCCCCCCCCCCAAACACACGTCCATCCCGATTGGAATTCCTGGTTCGCCCATGCAGGAACAGCTGGTGCCCTCACCCAAGGGCTTACTTAGAAATTCACCAGGTGTCCGCGATGTCAAGACCTCAAGAAGTCCATCAAGGTGTCATATGGAAGGGATACCAAACTGGTAAATGAAGCTGTCGAGGGGAAGATTGGATCTCTGATCTTTCAGAGATCCAATTGTTTTGAACAGAGGTGCCCTTCGCCGAAAAATATACGTGCGGGGTGGGGAGGGGTCTCCAGGTTTCCTGGAGGGACGCCACCTGCTGGTCAGAGCAGTGTCCTGAAATTGTGATATCTGAGTGGAGGACATGTCCCGCACGATCGATTTGCACGCGTTATCTATTCTATGTTGATCATGCGTGCATTAATACTGTGAACTGTACTGTAGATTTTTGTATTTTATAAGTAAAGGTGGCCAACTCATTTTTGTCTTCTGATCTCCGGGCAGATATTTTGTGTCGCAATGTGCCAGTATTTAGGAAACATGTTGTGAGATATGCGAGGCAAGCTGCAAACCGGTAGCACCCATTAATTTGAAATGCTTGTTTTTCATGTTTATCTATAGCCTTCCTTTAATTGAATTCTTCAAAGTTGCATTCAAGTTGCATGCATGCAAGTTGCATGTTAAAATCTGTGAAGTTTGTAGACAATTATGCAGTGAAGTGTCGGAATTGAATTGCCATCTTGTATTGCACAGGACAAAATGTGTACCTTTACTATGCTCCTTGTTACATTTTGAGTCATGCTGGGCTCCAAGTAAGATACATGGCACTTCCCATTGCCACTTATGACATGAGATACTGTTGGCTTATGGTTGGTCATGACTGTCTTGAGGATGCTTTCAATCTAATCAGGTGCTCTGTTAGAGTGCAGGTTAGTCTGGCAGAGGTCATGTTCCAGTTGACTGCGGGTAGAGGTGGTGACCGGCCCAATTTTACCAGACCGGACTGAACCGAACTGACCTACTCTGAACCGCCACATTTGACCCGATCCCAATCCAACACATGGTCTACCCGACGTCTCCTGGCGTGATCTTGCGTGACCCACTGTGTCATCACAGATGAGCTGGCGGCAGGCGTGAACTGACCTGACCTGACCTGACCTGCCGTGCCACACCCAGGTGAGATGGCAGCCCGCTGACGACTGGCCGGCCGGCGTTAACTGACCTGACCTGACCTGACCTGCCGTGCCACACCTAGGTGAGATGGCAGCCCACTGATGACTGACCACCTGGTGTGAACCGACCTGACCTGACCTGCCGTGCACATCCAGGTGAGATGGTAGCCCGCTAACGACTGACCGCCCGTCGTTCACTGATCTGACCTGACGTGCGACACCCAGGTGAGATGGCCGCCCGCTGATGACTGACCGCCCGGCATGACCTGACCTGACCTGACCTGCCGTGCCACACCCAGGTGAGATGGCAGCCCGCTGACGACTGGCCGGCCGGCGTTAACTGACCTGACCTGACCTGACCTGCCTTGCCACACCCAGGTGAGATGGCAGCCCACCAGCGTGGGAAAAGTGGTTCGCTGACCTGGAGTCGGAGAATAAAAAAATTGTATCGGAGCCCTCCAAAAAAAGAAGATATTCCTGTCCATGGAGTCGGAGAATAAAAAATTGGCCTGACCCCCCCAAAAAAAAATGTTGTGCCATTCATATCACGCACCACCTTAGGCCTGACGTTAAAATATGCAGTTATGGATGCCTCGCCCCCAAACAGTATATAAACTTACACCCCTTTACTGGACCCTAAGTCACTTCAATCACGACCACTTAATTCACCCGCACTTACTAGGTTTTTTCCGGAAAGCCCTCAAAACTTTGTCTCAACCCGAGTATACACAACCAATCGAGACAAAGATCTTCGCACAAAGGGAAGGGGACGAAGCAGCGAGGCGATACGCGCGATCAAAGCGTGGTCGCTGTGTAAACATGACTGCAGTATTTACACAATTTCAAGACCGCTGCTTGACCTCAATTCCTGTCGCCTTTAATAGGATTTCATACGTCAATACGGTATTACCTTTTTCCTTCAGTTATGGGGAATCAATACACTGAAGATATATGTTCATGATCGTGAAATTACGTTGTCTTTATCCTAGATCAAAACATGAATCGGGCGAGACCGTCCCAATAATTTGTTAATTCTCCTACTCTAGTACGGATATTGTGCGCCTTTCGGCGACGGATCCAAGGGTGGTCGTATCAAATGACAGATTTTCGTAACTATTTTAAATGACGTCTAATTGTGGCCATAAATAGCCCGGAGAACGTTTAAACTCCGTACATGCTCAGTTACTGCAGTTGCTGAAGTGATAAAACTACTATTCAGATGCTTTTCTCTTGATGGATTACTGTAGTTTTGCGAATTGAGGTGGAATTCATACCAAAGTAACCCAAGGTTTTTTGCATTTTTTTAGCATTTACATGGCTCACAAAAATAGGTCTTCTGCCATCAATGAAGTTCGCTAGCTGATGCTATTTTATGCATTTCAATTCGAAATTGAATGCTCTATTTCATGAAATTAACAGAATTACTGAAAACTGTCTGAGATGTCCAGAATTACGTTCTCCGGTAGTCTCCGATTGGAATGCGGCTGGAGAACGGACCTCGGGTGGTGTTCTATAGCCTTGCCCTGGGTCCGATATGCGAACATTTGACGTCATTGTATATATTTCGAGTTCCAACTATGTTGGCAAGATATGGCAGGAAATTATGGCAGCAATACGAGAGGTTTTGTAATGGAGTTTTTTATGGTGTAATGCCAGTATCTCCCGGAATTATCAAGAAGAATCGTGGTACTTTCCAATCTTTCCTTCTAAAGTGTCATTTCGACAGAATTCTGAAGACATACGAAAAACTAATCCCTCATATCTTTGTTATTCATAATGAGACGAGATTGGCGCAAGCCGAATGACGATTCATCTGGGTTACAGTGCTTGCGCTTGGCCGCCGTCCTGCCAGTGTGAAAATATCCTGGAGAGTAATAGGCTGAGGTAATAACTAGCTCAGAAATTTACATTATTTTGTTCTCTATTGCTTTTATGCTATGTTGATGCTTTTGTTTCGTTCGGATTTGTGGGCATCGTGCACACCAACGATTGACCTGAGTAGCCCCCCGAGTTCGGCCTTGATTGGGGCCCAAACTGGGCCAGGACATAGTTTGTAACTGTGCGATCCGTAGCTATCTGATATAACCAAGGGCTCCACCACAAATGTGTGGGATTTTGCAGCCACATTTCCTTGCACCTTCAATATCAGTTCTTCCAGGCAAAATAAATGTATAGGTATAGCCAGAGTTGAATGTATTTATTCCAAGCATATTTGCTGATTCATACACACATGCAATAGGTCACATGCATAATATGCAATAGGTTTGACACATGCACAATGCAATCCAAACAACCACCACAAACTTGTAGGCATTCTGATATAACATGATATGCTTCCTGGGCAATTGACTGCAATCTGCATTTCATGCCTTATGGCCTGCTATGTCATGCTCTTCTGTTCTGTTGTCCAGGCTTCTAATTTGTATGATGGACTGGAAACTGCAACTGCATTGTTGGAGCTGGACTGAGATCCTGTAAACAAAATGTCATCCATTATTGGCACGTTTCATTCGGAGAATAAAAAAGTTCAACATTTGCAGTCACAATCCTGGAGAATAAAATGTCCTTAGGTCTCCATACTCCAGGAAAAGCCCAAAATTCCCACCCTGCAGCCCACTGACGACTGACCGCCCGGCATGACCTGACCTGACCTACCGTGCCACACCCAGGTGAGATGGCAGCCTGCTGACGACTCGCCGTCGGCGCCAGGCCGGCCGAGCCGTTCCGTTTTATCCACGAGATGGAGGTGTGCAGCGACGGCCGGGAACCGGCCGCCGGGCTGGCCGGAGTGCGGCTGGAGGCGGTCGGCGCGCAGCCCGCCTCGCCCGCCCCGCCCGCCTCGCCGGCCCCGCCCGCCTCGCCCGCCCCGCCCGCCTCGCCGGCCAGCCGGTACCGCTGGCGGCTGGCCGAGCCCGGCGCCGACTGCTGGCCGCCGCCGGCCACACTTGAGCTGCCCGCACAGGAGCTGGCCAGGGAGGTCGACAACAAACGGTATCGGCCGCAGGGGCCCGTCAAGAAACTGCTCGAGACGCACCACATCTTCACGCTGAAAAAGGTGGGACGTGTGCGTTCTGGCATTCTTGACGCCGATGACGTCATCCGTGTTTATTTCAGCTTAAAGAAAAGCTCCCCCATAAGTGCAGTCGATGATTCGATTTGGGTTCCAATGTCGTTTTCTCCTCCACCTCTTTCGTTACCGTATTCTGCTTTGTTCGTGTTATTTTCCCCCAGGGGACGAGTGGTCTAGGGGTAAGATGCTCGTCTCACAATCGAAAGATTGTGGGTTCAAGTCTCACCTGTCGCTACTCTTCGCCCGCGACCAATCGGCGTGAGAAATTGGCGACGCTATATGACTCAACGGTCGACGTGTCGTAAAAACCAATAACCAACCAACCAACCCTCTAATGGCCTGATCACACCGATACTTTTTTTGGCACGTCAGAGTCTCGCGTATGCGCGTGGATGACGTTTGCCGATAGGAATACAAGGAGTCGCTTATGCGCGTCTTGTGCGGCAAATGCAGGAGGGTCGAATTGACTCGAGCTGACTGCATTTGACGTGTCAGTACGCGTAGCTCGGTGGTTGGTGCGGTGCGTTATGTATGTGCCACTCGGACCCGACTCAGGCATAGCTGTTGCAACCATGTATGAGAGGGTGCAGGATATGTTTCCTCCAAGTTTATGGGATCAATTTAATTTTGAACCTGAGTTTGATACGTTCATTGAAATTGCATTTTCTGGATGCAAACGGCTAAGCCGGTTCGAAGTATGACGGCGACGAAACAGACGATGACGCGGCGTCCGGCGCAAAAGACGCGCATCTACACGTCAAACGTGTGCCCATGTGATCAGGCCATTAAGACGCGCATCCACACGTCAAACGTGTGCCCATGTGATCAGGCCATTAAGACGCGCATCCACACGTCAAACGTGTGCCCATGTGATCAGGCCATTAAGACGCGCATCTACACGTCAAACGTATGCCTGTGTGGTGAGGCCAGTAAGAACATGTTGACGGAAATGTCGACATCTTGTTTTCATTGCATAGCTCGTCAAGCTGGAGACGGTGGTCTAGACTATACGTTGCCGATTCTAAAATGGAAGTACGAACCATATGGGGCATGTTGCACAAGCACATGCTGTATACAGTGGTAAGGTCTGGTGGTGTATGCACCTATTTGCTTTGCTACAATATTCGGCGTTTCATTCAGCCAGTTCTGGCTTGGTGGGTACTGTAATAACACGCAAACATGGTGTCAAAATTGGCCCAATTGGGCGTCAGCATGTAAATAAAATATGTTCTCCCCGGATAGTTTGTGATAGAAAATGGAAATGGAACTGCATTTAGCTGATACCTCACCTCGAAACAATCCCAACTTCTGATTCTGATTACTGTATTCCTCAGGACTTGGATGCTATATCAAGATGAAATTGTTTTTAGATCCTGGCCTCGACACCTAAAATCGCGAATTTGGACACACTGCATGCAAACTAATTTCACATCGCGCAAGTGCCACCATGTCCTACCATGGTGCTTGAATACGACTGATGTGCATACTCCGTATCACCGCATTTAGCGTCCTTTATTTGACAGAAAGCATAAACGAGAGGAACTGGTCTATGATGTGCATACCGCGGATCGAGCCGGGCATGACGTGGAGGTGGCGTTGAGCTTGAAATGGTTGAATTTGTTTAATTTAGTTTTGTCCTTGTGGGTGTTGCATGGTAAGAATCGACCTGAAACCTGCTTGGTATCTCCACCGGACATACACGGGTAGTGGGGGTGGAGTCCTCTTTACGCCCACATGCGTACACAATTTGTCTATGGTTGACGGCGCCAACGACCTGTATCGTATCGCTTGTCTGTGGAAAAGTGCAAGCAAGTTCGTTTCGCATGGCAGTGATAGTTTAGGGTTTGTCTCGCTTGTACGGTAATTGGTTCTCAAAGCCAACAGCCGTTATGTATCCTTGTATTGACCGGGCTGATGATTAGCAATACGGCGGCAATCTGTACAACAGTTTTAATAGCAGAGAAAGCAAACACCAGCGCGTTCCTTTCCAAGTTCTTGCCGCCGAATATCTAGGAACCCGTGACGGACAACCGTTCCAACGTCCATACTTTACTCCGGGGCTACATCTTACCGCGTCGACCGCTGAACTCCGTCTGGGCGAGCCGCGTGCGCGAGAGTGGACCAGTCGCTCATGAGGAGGGGCTCACCCTGCCAACGCCCCGACTTATCACTGGCCGGCATCACCTGTTGCAACATACCGCGAAGGGATGGGTCCGGTCGTCGCACTCTATCCCAGACACGCTCTACACGTGGCTCGGTTACATGGTACACGTGTGTCAATCCCATGACGACACGGCATCCGCCGACCGGACGTCGCCGCCCGGCACCGGAGATGACCAAGTCAAGCATCCGGTCCACACCAAGAATCGAGGTGTTGATCTGCCGGCATCGGTGGCGTCATGTGCTGGCCGACCGAATGGGGTCTGCTCGGAGCCCGAATCCCATGATGCATGGGAGCAGTCGTGATTAGGCTGCTAAACGCATTCGAAAGAGAGTCCAAAGTTGACTTCGTTACAAAGGCAGTTTATATGCGAAGGGTTGTGTATGAGTTCCAGTTTGGTTGATATGCTACCTTACCTGAGATACTGGGAGGTTTCTCAGATTTCTTTCATGGAAGCTCAGGCTTGCCGATCGCGTGTGAAACGCTACAGGCTGCGATTAACTCGAAATTTGTCTTTGTAACGTTCTCATTTATAATCATATAAGTCGAAAATATGTGATAATTCAGTCAACTATGATATGGTGGCACGGTTTGTTTAGAGATAGCCGGGGTTAGCATCAGTTTATGCATCACTGGGCCCATAAATGAGCTGTGCCAAGTTATGACCTGACTGGGTGATGGCGGTACTAGGAAGCTTAGTTCGAGTCGGCTAGCAGTGTTGGACCACCATCAGTTGTGAATGTGGTGGAGGTCTCTGTTTCCGTTCTCACTCCTCCTGTGCCACCCACAGGCGCCGTCCCACCACAAGAACGCCAAGTTTGTGTGCAGGCTGTGTGAACTGCATTGGGACACCCTGCCGGCCGCACAGGAGCACGTGGCTAACGAGAGGCACGTTACCAACTGTAAGGTGGGTGTGTGCCGGTGCTGTGGACCCTGGTCTTGCTTACGGCGTCTGGCCCTCTGTCACGCCAGTCACGCTCGTGTCACGCTGTCACGTCAATCACCCACGCTTGTCACAGTCGAGTCCCACCCGAGACCTGCCCCCCCCCCCCCCCACCACCACCCCTTCACGGCATTCAGCCAGATCTGGCGGTCTGTTGGGTTGTGTCTGTGTCTCGTCATGTCGCCCCTCTGTTTCTGTCGCTGGGGCTGTGGCTGCCGTTGGTGGGCGTGGTGTTGATGCCTTCTCCCACCGACTGGCTGGTGGGATCTCGGCCGCACCGTCTCGACGTGACCGGGACGGCAGCTGGGCTGCGTACAGCCGCCCCACGCCGTGTGCGGTGCCAGTGTTCAGTCCGCAGGCTGTCGTCCGGAGGAACTCAGCCTGACCTATCTGGGCGCTGCATGACCTTTGCAGTCGATGCGCCCCTAAACCCCAATAACCAACCAACCAGCCTGACCTATCGCCTGATGCGCTCCATAACTCCAAGCCCCACCACAATTATCTAAAGGCACAGTTTTAAACAAAATAATTACTCATTTGTAGGTCACCTGCAAAAGAACACATTTTTTCTATGTATACCAGTTTTGTGAAATTTTGAAGTTTGAGAAAGGGAAAGAGGCAGGTCATAGGACTGGTACAGCAGGCAAATGAGGAGGCAACATACTGCTGTGGCAGAACACTTGTGGACTGACCGCAACTGCGCTGTCTTGATGGACTGTGGAGACAAACGCCTTATTGCCTCTGGGGTCGTGCGGGAATTGTGAGCATTTAAAAAGCATGTGCAAACTGCTGGTAAATCGGCAATGCATCGAAACTTCAGCTATTTGAACGGTATTCAGTAAGGACACTTAGTTTTGAAATGAATGCCTTCAATTTTAGCATTATTACATTGATAACCAGTGTGCTTTGGCCAATGTTGGTTGCATCCTTACCGAAATTGGGTTCCTCTTTCGAATATTGCCCGCGTATCTTAAACTCGAGAGTACTATGCCCATTTTGGGAAATAATATTGTTGGCGCAGCGTGCCACGTTCCGTCTTTGGTGCAGCTTTTCCGTTCAGCTTATACCATAATACAATTGTTGAGCGTGGTATATTGTCCACACTGTCACCAAGCCGACCAACCACTCAGCCCCGACCTTGCAGGTCACGTGAAATGTAGCCGGGTGACCGACGGCGGACACAATATAGGGCTTATGTGGACGCCACACGTGCCGTTGTAAGCCATTTCTCGGAACACAAATGCGGGTACTCGGAGGAAGTATTGCAATGTTGGCTGGCGCAAATGAAAGTTTAAAGGCCAGGCTTGCTTCTGACTGAAAACAAAATCACGAATTGAAGTGTGACAAAGGCAAAAATAATTTTTTAAAATACTGAATTCCAAAGCGTGACGATGCTACCAGGTTGTTCCTATTAACATTTTTCACATTCACACGGATGAAAGCTCCTCGAGATTCGCCCTCACACGTGATTACATACTTCATGGGTGGCATAATGTTACCCTAAGACTACCCGGCTACTGGTCTGCATGTCTGTCAGCTGATGTGACCTTCCGCCCCGCCCGCCACTTCCCCTCTCACCAGCGACTGGAGGAAGTGACGGCCGCCAGCACCCTGCCGGGCCCCACACGCGCCCAGACAGCCTGTCTGACGTCACTGCTGACGTCACTATACACGGCGGAAGGTCTGCCGTCGCAGCGGCTGGCGGCGCGCTGCCGGGTGGCCGATGAGCTGCGCACCACCGTGCTGGGCGCGCTGCGCGACAGGTTTGATGGAGCCGGTACGTCCGGGGTCGCCTCACCGGGTCAATCCGAGGTCGGGTGAAGCGAGGTTCTGGCTGTGATCTTGCTCAGTAGTCGTATTCGGCCTCCTGGCCTCTTTGTGACGACAAGTGGGGATGGGACTGAAGCTGAGCTACCTAAAGTTAAGTTGTTGCGCGTTTTTATCGTTATAGCTGACGTTAAAAATTCCGTCCGCGCAGTTGGTCAATGTTGCCGGTGCAACGCGTTTGGGTTCGTGTTCGTGGTGTGCTCGGACGGTTGGACCGAGTGCTAATCTAATCTGACTCGGTGTAACCTGTGTGTCAAGTGCACCGGAGCACGCCTGTGCATCGATCTGACCTGACTTGTACGCCCTGAAGGCAGTGTGGGCGAGTTTTTATTGAGTCGGTCCTGACAGCCTGGCATGACGTGACCCGCGAATCGTATGCTCGATGAGGTGACGTGCTGACGTCTTCTGTCCTGACCTGACCTAGGGGACGAGTGGTCTAGGGGTAAGATGCCCGTCTCACAATCGAAAGATTGTGGGTTCGAGTCTCACCTGTCGCTACTCTTCGCCCGCGACCAATCGGCGTGAGAGATCGGCGACGCTATATGACTCAACGGTCGACGTGTCGTAAAAACCAATAACCAACCAACCTGACCTGACCTAACTTGACCGGTGTGCTCAGCAGTGACCCGACCTTACCTGTCGGGTGTGCTCAGCGATGACCTGATTTGACTTGACCTGTCGGGGGTTCTTACAGCTGACGTGACCTGACCTGACCTGACCGGTGTGGTCAGCGCTGATGTGACAGCGGTTATACCTGGTGCTGATCTGACCTGACCTGACCACTGCAGTGATAAATTATTTGTGAAATAGGGTGGAATATGTCACTTACTCAATACTGAATCAACAACCTTCCCAAAGAGGTATCGACATCGTGCTTCTCGATGCGTGTTTATGAAGTCTACATGCCTCGTTTCTAAGAGTATCTCGTTTTTAAATAGCATGTTTATGCTCACAAACGAACACGAACATCTCGTAGCGTAATTGCGGGTAAAGGAGTTGCCTATGATGTGGTATGTTATGCAATAACAGTTTGTAGTCTATGTGTTTTGTATCGTTTTTGTTAATATTGGTATCCCTCAGTTAGGTATCTCTTAAAACGGATGAAAAGACCCGTCACCAGTATGTTACTGGCTCAAAATTGAGTTTGACCTAAGAAGACCTACCTAATGACCTAAGAAGTGTTTTACGTGGTATTACTGCCTTGGCAAATCTCGACATCGTACTGTCCTCGTTTGGACATCTCACTTGTAACGAAAAACCATTATTTTAACGCTGGACCGCTGGGCATCGTTGATCTGACCTGGCGTATGATCAGCGCTGACATGACATGACCTGACCTGACCTGTACAGAGTGCACACTGGCCGAGTTCGGCTCGGCGGGACACGGCTGCGGGTTCTCCGACTCGTGTCTGGACCTGGCCCTGCTGGTGCCGGACGGCAGCTTGGGCGCCGCCGAGCTCACCTACATCGTCACCATTCTGGAGCAGAGCGACCTCTTCACGTGCGTCTCTGACCCGGGATGGCACGGAGCTGGTCTGACCCAGGCCAGAGGGTGGTCGGATCCGTGTAGGGGGTGGTCTGACCCAGGCCCGAGGGTGGTCGGATCCTGGCCCGAGGGTGGTCCGATCTGGGTAGGGGATGGTCTGACCCAGGCAAGGGCGCTGTCGGCCCCGGTTATTTGTCTGTTCCTTTCTGCCGGCGGCCACCTACACACAACATGAAGAGTGTGGACGCCATCCAGCTGCACTCGACTGGCAGTTGCCGTTCCACTGGGCTTCCTTGACTCTGGCGGTGGTGGAATCAGTATCCTCACGTTCGACGGCGCCGAGCGTACGGTAGCCACCTCGCCACTCCGCGTCTGTCTCACCGTGTGGTGTCTATCTCGCCGTGATGCATCTTCACTACCATGCCCTATCTGTCTTACCACGCCCCGTCTTCCTCACCGTGTGGTGTCTATCTCGCCGTGATGATCTTACCTCCCTATCTGTCTTACCACGCCCCGTCTTCCTCACCGTGTGGTGTCAGTCTCACCGTGTGGTGTCGGTCTCACCGTGCGGCGTCTGCCTCACCATTCCCCGTCTGCATCACCGTTCCCGTCTGCATCACCGTTCCCGTCTTCCTCACCGTGTGGCGTCTTCCTCACCGTACGGCGTCTGTCTCATCGTTCCCCATCTTCCTCACCGTTCCCCGTTTTCCTTACCGTACCCCGGGGGACGAGTGGTCTAGGGGTAAGATGCTCGTCTCACAATCGAAAGGTTGTGAGTTCGAGTCTCACCTGTCGCTACTCTTCGCCCGCGACCAATGGGCGTGAGAGATTGGCGACGCTACATGACTCAACGGTCGACGTGTCGTAAAACCAATAACCAACCAACCAACCTTACCGTACCCCGTCTGTCTCACCGTACCCCGTCTGTCTCACCGTACCCCGTCTGTCTCACCATGCCCCGTCTGCCGCCGACAGGGACGTGGAGCACGACTTCGAGAGCGCTGTGCCCAGCGTGCAGTGTACGCACGCGGCCAGCGGCCAGCGGTGTCTGGTGGCGCTGTGCGCCGAGCGTGACGTGCAGCTGGCGCGCCTGGTGCGTCTCTACGTGTCGCTGGACAGCCGTGTGGCGCCGCTGGCCACGGCGCTCCGCAAACTCGCCAGGGTGAGCACCTCCCCCGCCGTCAGGAGTAGCTCGACTCCTGAGTAAGGACTTCCGGGAGTGGACTGTCATGCTGTGGCAAAAGTAACAGAGCAATCCGTTCATACCCACTATGCAATGCTGTGGCTTGTGTTTGCTATAAGCACTAAGTTAGTACACAATGTATAGATGCTGGTATGGTAGGTCATGCTGACAAAGTTGTAAATTAGTGATGTAAATGCTGATGCCGACGGTATGTCTGAGTCACTATCGCGCTCATTGTGCGGTCCGCATCTGGCGGGCCAAGGCGACCAACGTCCGACCTGGTGCCCGGGCGCCAGGTCCGTGAGACGAACCAGCCCTGCCCCGATCCGCTGTGTGCGAGTCATTGCCTGACCCAGTGTTTACAAGTTCCTCGAATTGGGTGCAAAGTGACTTAGCACATACTTTTTCGCATCACTTCCAATATTTTTCGGCATCCTTACTAATATTCAAAACACCATAGTATATTCAGACACCAGATGTCATACGCATTAGGCAGTGCTGTATTGTGAATATGGATACAACATGCATAGGTAATGGAACATCCCATTAAGCTACACGCCTAGTGCACACGAAATAATCGCACCGCACCCTTCATGCATGCCTGAATTTGGTCTGAGAGCTGCTTCCATTCTGTGAACCTCAGCAAAATTAATGGATATTCACCAGCTGATCACTGTAAACAGTCAACAGTCGAGAGCCTTCAAGCGATCGCCATCCATCAAGAATGAAGCGAAGCAGGGATGTAAGTTGAAGATTGGAAAACAAAAACCGGCTACGTTCTTTCGACCTCTAATTGACGCCTAGCTTCAGGACTAATTTGTTAGTGGAAAAAAACATAGGACAGTGCGGAGAGCAAATAATTGAAACCAAGGACATTTCATGCCATTCAATGTATGATTTCACCCAACAAAATAATTACCTTTAGAAGTTCTGGCCCAAATAACTAACGTATTAACTACCTTTATAATTACTGCAATTTATGTCGATGATGAGCAGTAAATGCGGAAAGCACCCTGCTTTATATTCCGAATATTACAAAGAAATCAATTTGATTACATTGAATAAATATATTATACCTTACAAACAATTATTATGATTTAGTGTGATTTAAACACGCCAATGCTTCTCTAACCTGGGGGATTTCAGCATCTCACTAAAACGGCGTGATCTTCCGAACGAGAAAAAAAACAACCGGGGGGGGGGCAGCACAATTTGCTCTACCTTCACTTTGATTACTAATGTTCATGATTTTTCCTCATCATTGACATCTGTTTCCGCGTGTGACGCCTACCTCAGAAGGCATTTGAGAACACCGAGCTGACCTGACCTGACGTGGTGCCCGGGCGGCAGGTGTGTGAGATGGACCAGCCCCGGGCGGGATCGCTGCCGCCGTCGGCGTTCCTGCTGATGACGCTGTACTTCCTGCAGCAGTGCCAACCGCCCGTGTTGCCCGTGCTGCACGAGCTAGTTGGCTGCACACAGGATGACCTTGACCTAGGTATGTGTGACCTGCCATGCTCAACGGAGTGCCCTTCTCTGCTGTAGGGCAATGACATCGATTAGTACATGAAAGGTGACATCTCTGGGGTGGACATTGTATACCTCTACATGCCTGCATGTCTGTCTGTCTATCTGTCTATCTATCTGTCTGTGTCTGTCTGTCTGTATGTCTGTATGTCTGTCTGTCTGTCTGTCTGTCTGTCTGTCTGTCTGTCTGTCTGTCTGTCTGTCTGTCTGTCTGTCTGTCTGTATGTCTGTCTGTCTGTCTGTCTGTCTGTCTGTCTGTCTGTCTGTCTGTCTGTCTGTCTGTCTGTCTGTCTGTCTGTCTGTCTGTCTGTCTGTCTGTCTGTCTGTCTGTCTGTCTGTCTGTCTGTCTGTCTGTCTGTCTGTCTGTCTGTCTGTCTGTCTGTCTGTCTGTCTGTCTGTCTGTCTGTCTGTCTGTCTGTCTGTCTGTCTGTCTGTCTGTCTGTCTGTCTGTCTGTCTGTCTGTCTGTCTGTCTGTCTGTCTGTCTGTCTGTCTGTCTGTCTGTCTGTCTGTATGTCTGTCTGTCTGTCTGTCTGTCTGTCTGTCTGTCTGTCTGTCTGTCTGTCTGTCTGTCTGTCTGTCTGTCTGTCTCTGTCTGTCTCTGTCTGTCTGTCTGTCTGTCTGTCTGTCTGTCTGTCTGTCTGTCTGTCTGTCTGTCTGTCTGTCTGTCTGTCTGTCTGTCTGTCTGTCTGTCTGTCTGTCTGTCTGTCTGTCTGTCTGTCTGTCTGTATGTATGTCTGTATGTCTATGTCTGTATGTCTCTGTCTGTCTGTCTCTGTCTGTCTGTCTGTCTCTGTCTGTCTGTCTGTCTCTGTCTGTCTGTCTGTCTCTGTCTGTCTGTCTGTATATGTATGTCTGTCTCTGTCTGTCTGTCTCTGTCTGCCTGTCTGTCTCTGTCTGTCTGTCTCTGTCTGTCTGTCTGTCTGTCTGTCTGTCTGTCTGTCTGTCTGTCTGTATGTCTGTCTGTCTGTCTGTCTGTCTGTCTGTCTGTCTGTATGTATGTCTGTCTGTCTGTCTGTCTGTCTGTCTGTCTGTCTGTCTGTCTGTCTGTCTGTCTGTCTGTCTGTCTGTCTGTCTGTCTGTCTGTCTGTCTGTCTGTCTGTCTGTCTGTCTGTCTGTCTGTCTGTCTGTCTGTCTGTATGTCTGTCTGTATGTATGTCTGTCTGTCTGACTCTGTATGTCTGTCTGTCTGTCTGTCTGTCTGTCTGTCTGTCTGTCTGTCTGTCTGTCTGTCTGTCTGTCTGTCTGTCTGTCTGTCTGTCTGTCTGTCTGTCTGTCTGTCTGTCTGTCTGTCTGTCTGTCTGTCTGTCTGACTGTGTGTCTGGGTGTCTGTGTCTCTATCTGTGTCTAGGTATGTCTGTATCCTTGTCTGTTCTGTTCTGCTGTATAGATGTTGTCTTTGCTACCTGTATGCCAGTTTTCCCAGTATTTCCAGTTTTCCCAGTATTCCCAGTTTTCCTGGTATATATTTTATTTTGGCTCCATCACCTCGGTCTGTCTCCATCACTCTGTGTCACCCCCTCCCCCCCCTTCTTTTTGTCTGCTGACAGATGTAACAACTGGATGATGGGTCGGGGGTACGTGTACTCACAGTAGCCAGCTAAACACTTCCTCTTCGAATTTTGCATATTTGGAAATGATTTTAAACTGGGGAATGTGCCTACAAAAATCCCAAATTTTAAAGGCGTAACGCACCAACCGGATTGGATTTTGGAATGCATCACGATCAGGATGGGAATTTAGCGATCCTGGATTTGGAGAGGACAATTGCCCGGTCGTCGAATTTGGGAGGATAATTTTGTTTTCCTTTCACCACAGACACTTCTTTGATGTTTTCCGTACCTTGAAATGTTGAATTCAGGTGCATAATTTAGCTATGCGATTATGAAACATCGGTCACACACCCCCCCTCAAAAAAGCCCCTGATATATCAGATTTAGCAACTACCCAGTCTACTATTGCCGGAATGAAAGGCAGGGCTTGAAAACCCACATGGGTACATAACAACTCAAAGAGCATGAAGTTCGCACCCTCAGTACCATTAAGCCTTCTCGCAAGCAAAATCAAGGTGCATTTTTTTTTAAGAGAATGATGTCATGAATGACAGCAATCTAGCACAATGTTGTTTTCCAGCCATGTGCACAACTCTGTCTGCTTGACCCTGACTGTATATGTCTTTTCCTTGCACTATACATCTGCATTGCATCGAGGTATATGTTTCTTTGTTTATTTGATTATTATGGGCGATTCCAGAACATTTAATCACCAAGGCGTGTTCACCACACCCCTTCCGAGTTTGACTAAAATTGGTTCATGTAGTTACCGATGGCCAAGATTACGATTATCCGATGTCAAGGGTCACGAGTTACAGGTCATCAGAATTTTGAGGTCAAGGAGAACATGCACACAGGAAATAATTGTTGCCTTTTTAATTGCAGAAATTAGCGCGCCAAACTTATACATGGTTTGAAAGAGGAAGACCTATGCAATCTATGCAAATGTATATGCGATGCAAATTTGTTATCCATTGCTATGCTGTGGACGAGTGGTCTAGGGGTAAGATGCTCGTCTCACAATCGAAAGGTTGTGGGTTCGAGTCTCACCTGTCGCTACTCTTCGCCCGCGACCAATCGGCGTGAGAGATTGGCGACGCTACATGACTCAACGGTCGACGTGTCGTAAAACCAATAACCAATAACCAACCATTGCTATGCTGTCCAATGCAATACAAATAGCTGTTGTCTGCTGACGTCAACTTTAAGTTGTCTACTCGTAACATTTTGACAAAATGCAATTTGGTTTTCTTTCTTTCTCCACCGAACATTGCCCAATCAATTGTCAAACTGTTGGCATCAATGTTTAAAAAAAACTGAATATCATAATGGGTCACTGAGGTCAAATGTCATGGTCTGGCATGACCTCTAGACAGTCTTATTGTTTGTGACCATGAACATAGCCGATGTGGGTGTTATTTCAAAGCTGTTCCCTCATAAAACACGATGATAATATTCCTAAGTAATCGAACACGATGATAATATTCCTAAATACATCAGAGGTCAGAGAGATCACATCTGGGTCAGTGACCTGACCGCAAAGTGGTGGTTTTGTGTGCATTGCAGAATATGACCGATATGGGTCTCATTTTAAAGCACTTCTCATAGACCAAGATAGTCACACATCTAAGTGTATCAAAGGTCCCAGGTCACACATGTGCCAGTGACCTGACTTCAAAATTAAAGCTGTACTTGCATTATAAAATGCATTTTATATGAGTGTCATTTAAAACAGTTTGTTCAGAGAGCACGACAGTGCCAAAACTCGTTATGTGAGGTTGCACAGGTCACGTAGGTATGCACCCTGACCTAACCTAGAAAGGGATCATTTGCGTTCAGTGAAGAACTCCGTTCACTTTCTATGATATTACTCAAGTGCAATCCTTCCATCTCTTAAGGAATTACTTAATAGCACACAACGCACTTCAGTTGCAAGTATATTAGCAAAAAGCGAATCATGAACATAAGTGATTATATCATGTGCATAATCCTCCAAGGTTCAATACATTCGAGGCAGGGTCATGCATATGCATTACGGACGCAGTTTACACAGTGGTCGACATCCGCAAATATATAATTATCTCTACCATCATTCTCTCTTTTCATCTCACGTCACGAAGCGTTGAAGTTTCTTTAAGCTCTTCAAGAGAAGTGACTGAGGTAGCCGAGCTGCATGTTTATCGTCCACGCTACGCATTCCGGACGCTGATACCAAGACAAACTTAATCTTAGTGCTGAGGCACGACTCACAGTGTTCAAGGAGTGCTGAAGGCTTGCGATTTACCCATCTAATAGCCGTTGGGGGCTGACACGATATACCGCACGCTTAGCCGATCCGCCAATGCCATCGTATGCATTTGTACCGTGCGCGGTTGCCAAAACGAATTCCACTCACAGGGGTGGTCCCTGACCGTGTGTGACGGCCCTGATGTCTCCAGGGGTGGTCCCTGACCGTGTGTGGTGGCCCTGATGTCTCCAGGGGTGGTCCCTGACCGTGTGTGGTGGCCCTGATGTCTCCAGGGGCGGTCCCTGACCGTGTGTGGTGGCCCTGATGTCTCCAGGGGCGGTCCTGACCGTGTGTGTGCGGGGCGGTCCCTGACCGTGTGTGGTGGCCCTGATGTCTCCAGGGGTGGTCCCTGACCGTGTGTGGTGGCCCTGATGTCTCCAGGGGTGGTCCCTGACCGTGTGTGGTGGCCCTGATGTCTCCAGGGGTGGTCCCTGACCGTGTGTGGTGGCCCTGATGACTCCAGGAGTGGTCCCTGACCGTGTGTGGTGGCCCTGATGTCTCCAGGAGTGGTCCCTGACCGTTGACCGTGTGTGGTGGCCCTGATGTCTCCAGGAGTGGTCCCTGACCGTGTGTGACGGCCCTGATGTCTCCAGGGGTGGTCCCTGACCGTGTGTGGTGGCCCTGATGTCTCCAGGGGTGGTCCCTGACCGTGTGTGGTGGCCCTTATGTCTCCAGGGGTGGTCCCTGACCGTGTGTGACGGCCCTGATATGTCTCCAGGGGCGGTCCCTGACCGTGTGTGGTGGCCCTGATGGCTCCAGGGGCGGTCCCTGACCGTGTGTAACGGCCCTGATCTCTCCAGAGGCGGCCAAAGCGGCGGCAGCGGACCGCTGGAGGACAGACAACACCACCTGCCTGGGAGAGCTCTGGCTGCAGATGCTGCAGTTCTACCCTCCGCTGCTGGCCTCCACTGACCTGGTGGTGTCCGTACGGCAGCTGGGGCCGGTCACCAGGGCCGATAAAGCATGGGGAAGCAAAAAGATGTCCATTGAAGGTCAGTGGTCCGTCCGGCGCGCCTCGCCCTTGCCTCCACGCCCCGCGGTCGGCAAGGCTTCCGTGCACGCTCGCGCTCGTTGCTGGCCCGGTGGTGTAGTGGTCACCTCGCCCGACTTGTAGCCGAAGAGCTGCAGGACCCAGGCTCCCTGTCCACGCAGACCGCGTGGAGCGAGCGTGTGACGACGCTGCGCGGCGAACCTCACCAACACGCGTCTGTTGAATGGATCAATTGTGCCATTACTGGCCGGCAAGTGCTTAAGTTATCTTAAATGAAAAAATAGCAAAGCCCCTCGAGAAAGTGATGTGTCTGCCACTCAGTATGCATGGATGTGCTGTGTCTGTTTTTGCCACGCTGCGACCAAGTGGACGAAACCTGAAGCATACTGGAATCTAGTCTGTTTGAGTCACTAAGTGGCCTAAAACCTGTTTCATCTGGCTGGATCAATCAATGGTTGTGACCGTTTAAAAGTGCGCGGTGGCGTAAACTATCCAGCCCTGTTCTCCGGCCATAGGGAACTCGCTCGTCCTAGGCATGGTTCTCGTCAAAGCCCCTTTTTATATGCGATCCCATGGTTGAGGTAGCTGCTGAACGCGGTGGTGTCTCGACGACATCAAGTGAATGTCGGCGCCGGCTGAGATTCGAACCCCGGCCCTGTGAGGCTGCGAACCCCGGCCCTGTGAGGCTGTTTTCGTTGTCAAACTGGCGTCAGGTGTGGGTGGTGATAGCTCAAAATCGTTTTAGTGAAGTGGAAATGCTCTGTAAGAGGTGGACAAAGAGATTGTACTTCAAATGCTGAACTTGAAGTGAATTACCCTGGTGTATACAGTTTTGATTATAAATCGTTGAATATTAATTTCCACCCGCACGCATGGATTTAGTTTTTAAATTTAGTAGAATTTATAGTGAAGCAGAATTTGGCACTGTCAGCCGCCGGCTCCGTCAACCCGCACACCTCGACGTGTTAACCCACACATCGTAGGCCCGGTGCAGCCGTCAACCTACACACCTCGGTGTGTTAACCCGATCACCTGGTTGTGTAAACCCGCGCACCTCGGTGTGTCGCCTTTTATGACCGAAGCAGTCGATGCGCCCCTAAGCCCAAATAACCAACCCTTACCAACTCGGCGTGTCGCCGCAGACCCGGTGCAGCCGTTAACTCGCGTACCCGGTCGTGTTAACCCGCTCACCTCGGTGTGTCGCCTCAGACCCGATACAGCCGTTAACCCGCTCACCCGGTCGTGTTAACCCGCTCACCTCGGTGTGTCGCCGCAGACCCGGTGCAGCCGTTAACCCGCTCACCCGGTCGTGTTAACCCGCTCACCTCGGTGTGTCGCCGCAGACCCGGTGCAGCCGTTAACCCGCTCACCCGGTCGTGTTAACCCGCTCACCTCGGCGTGTCGCCGCAGACCCGATACAGCCGTTAACCCGCTCACCCGGTCGTGTTAACCCGCTCACCTCGGCGTGTCGTCGCAGACCCGGTGCAGCCGAAGCGGAACGTGTCGCGCAGCATCAGCCGGTCGGTGGTGGCCGACGTGATGGTGGACCGGCTGCGCGCCGGCTGTCTGCTGTTCGGCGTGCCGCGCACCGCCGCGGGTGCTGCCATCTGTCTGCGGCCGGTCGACCCCGCCGCCGACGACGACGACGGCGACCTGGCGCCGGCGCTGAACGCCATCGCCGAGCACAGCTTCGTCTACAGCTTCGACACGACGCTGCTGTGCGGCCACACGGTGAGCGGGGCGGGCTGCTGCCGCCGCGTCGGCTGTGCGTCAGTTGCCGGCTTCGACACGACGCTGCTGTGCGGCCACATGGTGAGCGGGGCGGGCTGCTGCCGCCGCGTCGGCTGTGCGTCAGTTGCCGGCTTGGACACGACGCTGCTGTGGGCCACACGGTGAGCGGGGCGGGTGCTGCCGCCGGGGTGTGTTTCGTTCGCTGCTGTGCGGCCACATGGTGAGCGGGGCGGGCTGCTGCCGCCGCGTCGGCTGTGCGTCAGTTGCCGGCTTTTGGAGGAGTTTTCCGGTGGCGTGAGTTACTCTGGCCGGTGATGATTGTTTTGTCAGCCCGAGTCGCGATGCCTGTTGAATGGTATCAGTTTATCAGGGCAGAGCATGCCGCTGAACTCTTCCCATTCCTTTCTGCGGCTGGATTTGACGTAGTGTACTCACCCCAACAAAGGTAGCACGACATCGCAAAATATCGTCACCATGAAATACCCTAGCAGGTTGCGACCCCCAGTCCTCTCATTTACTCGACGCCGATACGTTCACACCTGGCTTGACTGACGATGTTATGGGCGCTGTGTAACCTAGGCAGTTGATGCGTCCCTAAACCCCAATAACAACAACAACAACGGTGTTGTTGCTGTATGCATCTACTCCGACAGCTTATGCCGGCTGTATACCTCTCTGTAAGCCAGGCGAGTATGGAGGTAGTGCGGCGATTTCTGCGCTCTGGCAAGGGTTCTGACTGCCAATGTCCACCTATAGCAGAGCATGCTTCTGATGTGATCACGACAGAGTATGTGACTATGTGCATGTACCCTGGCAGAGTATGCTGGTGTTGTGACTGTGCCTGTACCCAGGCAGAGTATACCGATGGTGTGACTGTGTGCCTGTACCCAGGCAGAGTATACCGGTGGTGTGACTGTGTGCCTGTACCCTGGCAGAGTGGACCGATGATGTGACTGTGTGCCTGTACCCCAGCAAAGATACCGGTGGGGGGAATTTTCCTAAAAAAGGGGATGTACCCTGGCAGAGTGGACCGATGATGTGACTGTGTGCCTGTACCCCAGGAGAGTATACCGGTGGTGTGACTGTGCCTATACACGGGCAGAGTATACTGGTGGTGTGACTGTGTGCCTGTACCCAGGCAGAGTGGACCGATGATGTGACTGTGTGCCTGTACCCAGGCAGAGTATACCGGTGGTGTGACTGTGTGCCTGTACCCATGCAGAGTATACCGGTGGTGTGACTGTGTGCCTGTACCCAGGCAGAGTATACCGGTGGCGTGACTGTGTGCCTGTACCCAGGCAGAGTATAACGGTGGTGTGACTGTGTGCCTGTACCCATGCAGAGTATACCGGTGGTGTGACTGTGTGCCTATACACGGGCAGGGTATGCCGGTGGTGTGACTGCGTGCCTGTACCCAGGCAGAGTATACCGGTGGTGCGACTGTGTGCCTGTACCCTGACATTATACCGGTGGTGTGACTGTGTGCCTATACACGGGCAGAGTATGCCGGTGGTGTGACTGCGTGCCTGTACCCAGGCAGAGTATACCGGTGATGTGACTGTGTGCCTATACACGGACAGAGTATGCCAGTGATGTGCAGCGTGTGCCAGAAGACTGGCCACCTCGTCAACGACTGTCCGACTCTGGTGGTGCCGCCGCCGGAGCCGCTGCCGGCACTCTCCGACAGCTTCACCGTGCTCGACAATGTCTGCTGGGGCGTGTTCAGTGAGTGGTGCGCCCAGGCCAAGGGGCATGTTCGTTGGACCGGCGCTGTCCCCTTGGGTACGAAAAGTTACATTTTTCGAAATGAGGCAAACAAACTATATTATAATTGCACAACTCAAGTGGCCTTAATCCGAGGACCTTTCAGTTTTAAGAGCTTACGTCGCTAGAACTTCGTCCTGTCATGAATCTACGGCGTATATACTGTGCTAGATTGCCTTCCGAATTTTACGCGCGCTCTCATGTATTTTAAGGACAAGACACGTCTCAAAATGTATGGCCGCCAGATAGCATCTATACTAGCTTAGTATTAAGGCTTTGTATATTATATATTTTCCAGGACAAATTTTAGCATAGAGAAAACACAATTTTGAAGCATAGTATCCATCAGTGCAGGTACTTATTGAAAAGTTGGAAATGAGTGCTTAAGCATTGCAGATTACAGTATCAGTATACAGTATAAGAAGATTGCAGTATCTGAAACGTGTGGAGTGAAGTGATTTGGTGACGAAAAGGTAATAAAACCTGATATGAGGAAAACAGTTCGATAAACCTGTTCAGAAGTTGTCAATGAATTGCATGCCTTACAAATGTGCATTGTGTAATGGTACAGTGTTATCTTTTCGCTGCAATCAGTAATTTGGCATGTAGTTGCAAGCAGTGCTGCCTAAAGTGGCTATGTTTTCGTATTGTGTATATTTTATTTTGCAGGTAATATGCACTAAAATCGCATTCTTTTTTATACTCGTCATAAATTTACATTAGGGACGAGACGTTCAATCCGAGCTCAAGCCCCGACGATCGGTGTATAGATCATTGATCCTGTACCGGACCGTGGTCCTGTGCCTGATCGTGGTCCTGTGCCTGGCCGTGGTCCTGTGCCTGACCGTGGTCCGTGTATCGGACCGTGGTACCGGACCTTACGGTGGTCCTGTACCTGACAGTGGTCCCGTACCGGACCCTAGTCCTATACCTGACAGTGGTCAGACACACGACCTATACTATGCCTGACACGGTCAGGCACAGGACCACGATCAGGCACAGGGCCACGGTCCGGTACAGGATCAATGATCTATACACCGATCGTCGGGGCTTGAGCTCGGATTGAACGTCTCGTCCCTAATGTAAATTTATGACGAGTATAAAACACAAACGCGATTTTACTGGACCTTAGTCCTGTACCGGGCCGTGGTCCTGTGCCTGAACATGACCCTGTACCGGACCTTAGTCCTGTACCGGATCGTGGTCCCTTACCTGACCGTGGCCCCCAATTCACCGACCGTGGCGGCCGGCAGAGGAGTGCGCCCCGCCGCACCAGGAGTACATCCAGCGCCAGAAGATGCTGGCCGGCATGGAGGCGTACATCCGTCAGCATGCATTCCCGTCGGCGCGACTCATGCTCTTCGGCTCCAGCTGCAACGGCTTCGGCTTCCGCGACTCGGATCTGGACATCTGCATGACGTTCGACGACTGTTGCGATTCGCAGGTGAGCCGGTCAGCAGTCGGCCGCTGCTCGGGCGTACCGGTGGGCACGCCGCTGGTCCACCGCGCATCTCGACGGCGTTGTGAATGCAGGAAGCTTTGGCTGGCTGAAGGTGTTGGGTTTGCACTTATCGGTATTGGTACTTGAGTGTATAATCCTTGGATTTATGAAGTCATGAGGGTGTTATGCCTAGGCAGTTGATGCGCCCCTAAACCCCAATAACAACAGGGTGTTATGCCTAGTGCGCCTAATTAGTGAAATATATAAGTATTGCTCTAGCATACATAAAAGGAATCGATGTCCACCAACACCAACCCCACGCTGACCACCAACACCTGCCCCACGCTGACCACCAACACCAACCCCACGCTGACCACCAACACCTGCCCCACTTTGACCACCAACACCAACCCCACGCTGACCACCAACACCTGCCCCACGCTGACCACCAACACCAACCCCACGCTGACCACCAACACCTGCCCCACTCTGACCACCAACACCAACCCAACGATGTCCACCAACACCAACCCCACGCTGACCACCAACACCTGCCCCACGCTGACCACCAACACCTGTCCCACTCTTCCACCAGACGCTGGACCAGGCTGAGATCATCCAGAAGCTGGCGCACTGTTTGTCCCAACTGCGCGCGCTCTACAACATCATCCCCATCACGTCGGCGAAGGTGCCGATCGTCAAGTTCACGGACCGCCGCTCGCGACTCGAGGGCGACATCAGTCTGTACAACACACTGGCGCAGCACAACACACTGCTGCTCTACACCTACGCCCAGCTGGACCGGCGTGCCAGGGTGAGAACGGGAACGGACCGGGGAGTCGAGGTGATGAAGGGGACAGACCGGGGGTCATTGTGAGGACTGGAACGGACCGGGGAGTCCAGGTGAGAACGGGAACGGACCGGGGAGTCGAGGTGATGACGGGGACAGACCGGGGGGTCATTGTGAGGACTGGAACGGACCGGGGAGTCCAGGTGAGAACGGGAACGGACCGGGGAGTCGAGGTGATGACTGGGACAGACCGGGGGGTCATTGTGAGGACTGGAACGGACCGGGGAGTCCAGGTGAGAACGGGAACGGACCGGGGAGTCGAGATGATCACGGGGACAGACCGGAAGGTCAATTTGAGGACTGGAACGGACCGGGGAATCGAGGTGAGAACGGGAACGGACCAACGAGTCGGGACGATGAGTGGGACGGGTCAGGGAGTCGGGTGAATAGGCGGGGCCAGGGAGCCGGGGCGAGGAGTAGGACGGGACGGGAAACCGGGTGAGGAGTGGAACGGACCGAACAGTCGGGGTGAGGAGTAATGCGGACCGTGGAGCCGGGGTGAGGAGTAATGCGGACCGTGGAGCCGGGGTGAGGAGTAATGCGGACCGTGGAGCCGGGGTGAGGAGTGATATGGGCAGGGAGCCAGGTGAGGGATTATACGGACCGGGGAGCCGGGAGGAGTGATACGGACCATGGAGCCAGAGGGGAACAGACCTAAGAGTGGGTGAGGGAGTGGAACGGGCCGGGGAGCCAGGCGAGGAATGGTATGGTCTGGGGATCCAGGTGAGGAGTGATACGGACCATGGAGCCGGGGTGAGGAATGATACGGGCTGAGCCTGGTGAGGAATGATACGGGCCGGGGAGCCAGGCGAGGAGTGATACAGACCATGGAGCCAGGTGAGGAATGGAACAGACCTAAGAGTTGGGGTGAGGAGTGGAACGGGCCGGGGAGCCAGGCGAGGAATGGTATGGTCCGGGGATCCAGGTGAGCAATGGAACAGACCGAAGAGTAGGTGTGAGGAATGGAACGGACCGAAAAGTCTGAGTGAGGAGTGAGGCGGTATTTCAGTTTACGAATGTTTTTTTCAAGCATCATTCTGGCCAGCTACATTGAATTCTGTGGACTTTAGGTAAGCCTTGAATGGTGTTTGTAGTAATTAATGGGAGGAAGTTATGTTGCTGAGTCTTTGGTTCTCATTGATTTATCAGATGTATGATGCTGTTCCAAGGTTGATCTTGCTGTGAGTGCATTCACAGATAATTCAGTACTTTATTTTTTATGTGCGATTCTTTACAGTCAACACCAAATTCTCTTAGTATTAAGGAGTGTAGTATGAAGACGAAAACTGCGCAGCAACCGGTTGTACGGCAGATAGTCTGAGCAGGAATTATGGATTGTATTGAGAAGGATATAGGGAAGATGAAGTTCGAAGAATAAATAATATTGAGTTTTTAATTGTGGATCTAGTAGTAGAATGATGAACATCTTGGATGTGGTGTTCAGCATGGTACATATTGGTCAAAGATGAACACATCAAACCTCGTCCTTGGTGGCAATTTTCCTGTCTTTGGATTAGTAAGGCAAGTGTTAAACTGTGCATTTTAAGAGATGCATAGTTTTCGAACTTTGCTGTAACTATGGAAGCCTGCCGATATAAAAATAATTCCTTCTGTAGGGAATGCTTTTTTTCCCTTGCATTGTCATTAAGCAAATTGCAAAGGCATTGATGTACCTTCCTTATGCAACCATGCACAAAAGTAGTCATGCTGATGCATAATCTTATTACATTGTGCTACAATGCTGGGCTGATGCCATGCATATTGTATTTGCATTTTAGTCTGGTCCCAGCCATATTCTACTGTTCAATATCTGATGAAACCAAATGACATTTTTGTTGGCTTTATTGCATTTGCAAGTCTTTTGAGCTAGCAACCACTATCCTTAATAATCTGTTGTTTTCAGCAATTAGCACGCCAAACATCTTCGATATATTTATGGGTTTATCATCAAATTGTTCAATGTGTACGACAAACTTGCCGGCTGCAGTTTAAATGTGCCTCACAAAATGCAAGATGATTAGCATTAGTTTAAAAAAGTTTGTATTGATTAAAAAGTCGACTGAAAGACCAGTTGAAAGACCGGCATATATTCCAAGACTGGTCAAAAAGCCCGCCGGCCCTGACCTGGCTTCCGGTCCTTACATTTGCCACCTCTAGTGAGGACCCAGACGAACCGGGGAGCTGTGTTTGACGGCGAGGTGACAATGTCAGGGTGAGGTGGCAGCGTGCACGGTGTACGGTGTACGGTATACGGTGAGGTGTACGGTGTACGGTGAGGTGTACGGTGTACGGTGAGGTGTACGGTGTACGGTGAGGCTGTACGGAGCGGGATTATGAAGATGAAAAGGTCAGAGTGAGTAGTGTTGCCGCCCCCCCCCCCTGTCGGTGGGGTTGCATCCGTTGATGCGAGTTGACTGAGCTGACTTCAGCGGTCTGACGCGCAAACGTTTTGAACACTCGATTCAGGACCCATGCTGTATTGCCGTCTGGCACGAGTCTGATCATAGAATGCTGTTCCCACATGGTGACTTCACTACGATTCAGGACCAATAGGACCGTGGCTGTCTGATTCAGGATTCAGGACCGTGGCCGTCTGACACGAGTCTGATCATACACTGCTATTCCCACACGGTGACTACGCTACGCTATAACGTGAAGACTTGTTGAACCTGACGAAGCTGGAGGCGCCGCCAGAGGCTCCGCTGCTGGTAGGCCTGAACAGCCTCTGCTGGTTGGGGGTCCTGCTGGTGAACCTCTCTTGGCAAGCTGCCAGCGTGTATGCCCAGATCCCCATTGAATCCACCCCTAATCGAACAACCTCATGAATCAGGAATATAAGATAGGCCGCTTAGGTTATTTCGGTAAGCCATCATTTCACCGTAACTGCTAATTCTTCTAGGATGGTGGTATGGAACGCGTGTACAATTTCAGTGTATTGCCGGCCGGACAGAGCGGCGACTAAGCCCGACGTTTGGCAGGCGCTGGGGTACATGGTGAAGCTGATGGCCAAGATGTGCGGCATTTGCGACGCCTCCCGCGGCAGTCTGTCCAGCTACGCCTACACGCTGATGATGATCTACTACCTGCAGCAGTGCGACCCGCCGGTGCTGCCCGTGCTGCAGGTGGGTCGGGTCGGGTCCGGTGGGGTGTGCCGCGGCAGCGTGATCTGGACGCAGGCTGGCTGCCACATCAGGTAGCCCGCTCTGGTGGAGAGCGACAGCTGGTGCGTGGGCTGTGTGCTGTCCAGTCCAGCTGAAGACGCACGGCGGACGTCGGGTCGCTACTGGTTAAGCTCCAGTTGTTGAATTTAACCTTCGAAGTCTCCCAAAATGATGTCTATCAAACAATGTCGGGGATGGGGATGGGGGGGCAACTACCAGACATTTATGGATTCTCCATTCAAATGCGGTTATTTCGCCCCGATTTTTCCGCCTTTGGTGTTCTTCGTTCTTTTCTTCCTCAGTTTTTTTTGCTTTTCCATTGTTCGTATTATTTTTCGTGTTTCTTCATGTTGGTATAAGATGTTTCCAATGCTCATGATGAAAGGTAGCTAAATGCTTACATATTGCATTTCAGTGTCGTTCACCTGTGGATGTTTCGTCTGGCATCAGACACTTTCAAGACAGGTCAGGTCGGTTACGTTGGTCAAGTCCTCAGTGGAAACATAGACACCGCATCTTGTGCAACTAGCGCAACATCTTTTGTTGCGCTTGTTGCATATCATTCCCATATCTACCCGTTTTCACGCCTCACGCTTGTGATCCTAACGGTGGCCCATCATAACGTTACAGGGTTCGACGCGAGTTTGCGTGGGGATTAATGAGCCTGCCTTATATAAATTGCTTCTAACGCGGTAAGGCGCCGCGTTCGAAGCACCATCCGACCCTGGTGTCACCCAGACCACGACGTACTCCCGACCCTAGCGTCACTCCGACCATGACGTACTCCCGACCCTGGTGTCACCCAGACCACGACGTACTCCCGACCCTAGCGTCACTCCGACCATGACGTACTCCCGACCCTGGCGTCACCCCGACCACGACGTACTCCCGACCCTAGCGTCACTCCGACCATGACGTACTCCCGACCCTGGCGTCACCCCGACCATGACGTGCTCCCGATCTTGACGTTCTCCCGATCCTGGCGTCACCCCGACCATGACGTGCTCCCGATCCTGACGTTCTCCCGATCCTGGCGTACCCCCGATCCTGGCGTACCCCGACCATGACGTACTCCCGACCCTGGCGTCACCCGAACCTGGCGTCACCCCGACCATGACGTGCTCCCGATCCTGACGTTCTCCCGATCCTGGCGTACCCCCGACCATGACGTACTCCCGACCCTGGCGTCACCAGATCCTGGCGTCACCCCGAGCATGACGTATTCCCGAGCATGATGTATTCCCGAGGATGACGTACTCCCGATTTTGACGTACTCCCGACCCTGGCGTCACCCGACCCAGATGTATTCCTGACCCTGGCGTCACCTCGACCATGACGTATTCCCGAGCATGACGTACTCCCGATTTTGACGTACTCCCGACCCTGGTGTCACCCCGATCATGACGTGCTACCGACCCTGGCATCACCCCGAACATGACGTACTCCCGATCCTGACGTACTGCAGATCCTGGCGTCACTCCGACCCTGACGTCTCCCGACCCTGGCGTCACTCCGACCCTGACGTCTCCCGACCCTGACGTCACCCCGACCCTGACGTCACCCCGACCCTGACGTCACCCCGATCGTGACATCACCCCGACAATGACATCACCCTGGACCGTGACGTGCCGCCGTTCCCAGGAGGTGGCCGCTGCCGAACGAAAGCCCCAGCTGGTGGAGGGCTCCGACGTGAGCTTCTTCTCCGACCTGCCGACGCTGAGCCGCCACTGGCCCGACGCCGGCCGGAACGAGCTGGGCGCCGGCGCGCTCTGGGCGGGCTTCCTGCGCTTCTACTGCGAACGGTTCGACTTCGACCGGCACGTGGTGTGCATACGCAGCCGACGCCTGCTCACCAAGTTCGAGAAGCTCTGGAACGGCTCGTTCGTCGCCATCGAGGACCCGTTCCTGCGCTGCCATAACTTGGGCGCCGGTGTGCGCAGGAAGAGTACGTGCAGACGGGGCAGATAATGGGAGGGGGGGGGGGGTTCTGTGGGGTTTTCATGCCACCGTAAGTTGATACGCACCGGGGAGGGAACAAGCTTTAGCTTTCAGCAGAACTGTCAGGCCTCTATTGCTTGGCGTGCAAGTAAAAGCAACTGCATCGAATTTCTTGAAGGTTGTATGCTGGGATTGGACAGAAACCGTTCTTCTGTACTGGGTTCGATGTTGTGGTCGATGTTGTAGGACCTCAAAGTGTGTCTTTTGATTGGATCTAAAGTAATATTTAATATTTTGAACGTTATCTTTAGGGAATCCGTTCTTTACGTTACCAAATGCATCACATTAAAATCACGCAATCGCCAAGAAAATGCAGTTTTCTTGCAAGTCGTGGTGAGAATATTCCTCTGTTGTATTTCCAATCCTTGTACGTAAGGCCCAATCAAACTGGTTTCAACAATTCTTTTACGTAATTACATCCGGTGGTGATATCGAATGTGCTCCTCCAGAGGGTTCTCGCCTGGCTTCTTGTTGGGTACTATAGATGTTGGTCACTCTCGCGGTGCTTGCCTGATTTGCCGTGATTGGTCGTCTTGTCGTGCTGTTGTCCGGACACTGGCCAGCATTATGACACGGAGCGCCCGCCACACTGACCGTTACCCGCCACACGGACCGTTACCCGCCACACGGACCGTCGCCCGCCACACGGACCGTCGCCCGCCACACGGACCGTCGCCCGCCACACGAACCGTCACCCGCCACACGGACCGTTACCCGCCACACGGACCGTTACCCGCCACACGGGCCGTCACCCGCCACACGGACCGTTACCCGCCACACGGACCGTTACCCGCCACACGGACCGTTACCCGCCACACGGACCGTCACCCGCCACACGGACCGTCACCCGCCACACGGACCGTTACCCGCCACACCGACCGTTACCCGCCACACAAACCATAGCCCACCACACGGACCGTCACCCGCCACACGGGCCGTCACCCGCCACACGGACCGTTACCCGCCACACCGACCGTTACCCGCCACACAAACCATAGCCCACCACACCGACCGTTGCCAGCGACACCGAGTGTCACCGCCACACCGACCGCTACCGCCACACCGACCGTTACCGCCACACCGACCGTAACCGCCACACTGACCGTTACCCGCCACACGGACCGTTACCCGCCACACGGGCCGTCACCCGCCACACGGACCGTTACCCGCCACACCGACCGTTACCCGCCACACAAACCATAGCCCACCACACAAACCATAGCCCACCACACCGACCGTTGCCAGCGACACCGAGTGTTACCGCCACACCGACCGTTACCCACCACACCGACCGTTACCCACCACACCGACCGTCACCCGCCACACGGACCGTTACCGCCACACCGACCGTTACCCACCACACAAACCATAGCCCACCACACCGACCGTTGCCAGCGACACCGAGTGTCACCGCCACACCGACCGTTACCCACCACACCGACCGTTACCACCACACCGACCGTCACCCGCCACACGGACCGTAACCGCCACACCGACCGTTACCCACCAACCGACCGTAGCCGGCGACACTGACCCGGTGACTGTCCGTCAGTGGCTGTTACCCACCACACCGACCGTTACCCGCCACACCGACCGTTGCCGGCGACACTGACCCGGTGACTGTCCGTCAGTGGCTGTTACCCACCACACCGACCGTTGCCGGCGACACTGACCCGGTGACTGTCCGTCAGTGGCTGTTTTCATCCGGCGCACCCTGCTGAAGTGGCGGAAGCACCACTGCATCATGCCAGCCCGCCTGCCGACCGACTTCGGGTACCTCATGGTGAGTCTGCCCTGCAGTGCAGGGTGCCTCACAATGCCGCCCCTCCCCCTCCCTGTAGTACAGGACATGCCGTGTCACCGCCGGCGCAATGACACAATGGCTGGCCACTCAGCGTGGCTGTATGCGGTTAACCAGGACGTTGGGAGTTTATGTAGAGCTGATGATCACTGTCACTAAATGCATATCCTGATTGCATTTAAGATCACGATTGACAAGCTAATCCTACATGTTTGTCAAGCTGGCCTTTGCATAGTTATGCTCGCATCTGGCGAAGCCTACTTAACAAGCGCGCTCGAGGGCCCCTCGCATAACGTGGCCCGGAGTGTGTGTGTAACTACTGAAGCTAGAGGCACACAATTTGGAGGACAGATTACGGCTGTAGTAAACTTGCAGCATAAATCGCATGACCTTAGGTCAATGCCTCCAAGGTCAAATGAAGTCAAGATCGGCCGACACACCGTGCCGACTACACCTTTGTGACCTCGAACGCTCGGCGGCCGTTCGGCTAGCCCGTCGTCTTTGCAACCCCCCCCCAGTTCATATATTTAGGAACGGATTTCATGTTTTTTTATATAGAATACGCTTATTGTTTAACGGTCGCGATATTTCATTACAATATCCCTGCCTTTATGAGATATCGTCGAAAAACAGTAGTGGGCGGATTCTGCCCCCCCCCCCCCTTTTGTGCGCGTGTTAAGTTGGCTGGTTTGGGGGCAAAGCTAGGTTTAGGTACATTGCAGTTGTCCCTAGTTGAGTGGTCTAGGGGTTAGATGCTCGTCTTACAATCGAAAGATTGTGGGTTCGAATCTCACCTGTCGCTACTCTTCGCCCGCGACCAATCGGCGTGAGAGATTGGCGACGCTATGTGACTCAACGGTCGACGTGTCGTAAAACCAATAACCAACCATTGTCCCTAGTTTCAGGTTTCATGTTTTATGTTCTCTAATGGGGTAGATAAATGCACTATGGATGCATGAAATACTCACCAACGCCACGAAGCAAATCAACTTGCCATCCGGATTTTCATTTTAGGTCCAGGGAAGTGTTTTTTTCTTAAATGGACTTACTTTGCATTGTTGTCATGTGAGCAAATTACAGAGGTTCTGGATAATTCGAATTGCAAATGCGTTTCAAATTTGAAAAGTCAATTATCATTTGGTGAATACTTACAACTTTCAATGAGTATTCTCCAAATGTACGAAGTGTTGCATTTACTTTGCACCGCAATCAACCATCGGGGTAATAGTTTATTTCTGTAAAATGTGCATGTAAATTTAGCCAATATGTATAGTTATCATTACCAATTACAAATCCAACTTAGTAAGTTTTAGCCAATTAGCCAACTAGTTTTAACCAATTAGCCAACTAACAAGGTTTAGCCAATTAGCCAATTAGCCTATTAGCCAACCTTTTATAAAAAGAAGCTTTTCGAAAGGCTCTTCAATGCTCGGAGTGCCTTGCCTTTCAACCGTGGCTCAGCCCAAACCACAAGCATAAGAAGTGCCAGTCAATTATCAAGGTTATGTATGGCATTGTCTAAGTTCCATTAGTTGTAAGTGCAAATGACAGGATGCAAATATATGTATATGTATATATATATATATATATATATACATACATATGATCTCTGTACATATATTACTAGTGCTCTTCTGTATGCCATTCGTACTTTCGCACTTTCCTTCGTTTTATCCGATGATGTTGTGCATGCGTTGACGTCACGGTATTCCCCATTGACAGGTGCAAATTGCCCCCTGCCACATACATTGCATTATCGTGATTGCGTGCTGTCCGAACTACTCGGCCGGGTTGTGCGTCGGCGCGCGCGACTCCCGCTCCGACCCGCACCGTCTGTCGGCAGTCGTACCTGATGTCCGAGGAGAGACTGTGCGAGGGCGCGCCTCCAAACTCGAGCGGCTGCTACATGTGCGGCCGCATCGGCCACTGGGCGGTCGAGTGTCCACAACGGCGGGGCCGCGCCAAAGGTAAACACCCGCCAAAGCGCGCGCAGGTGCCGGCCGAGAGCAAGGGTGCCAGGCGGGCGGCGGCGGCCGAGAGCGAAGGTGGCGGACGGGCACTGCCGGCGGTGACGGCGGCGGCGGTGGAACAGGTGGCGGTGGCATCGGAGGGCGAAGGTGGCAAGCAGGCGGCGGCGGCCGAGGGGGAGGAACAGGTGGCGGTGGTATCGGAGGGCGAAGGTGGCAAGCAGGCGGCGGCGGCCGAGGGGGAGGAACAGGTGGCGGTGGTATCGGAGGGCGAAGGTGGCAAGCAGGCGGCGGCGGCGGCCGAGGGGGAGGAACAGGTGGCGGTGGTATCGGAGGGCGAAGGTGGCAAGAGGGGGGGGGGGGGGGGCGGGGGGGGGAACAGGTGGCGGTGGTATCGGAGGGCGAAGGTGGCAAGCAGGCGGCGGCGGCCGAGGGGGAGGAACAGGTGGCGGTGGCATCGGAAGGTGAAGGTAGCGAACAGGCGCCGCCGGGAGAGGCGGCAGTGGCACTAGCAGTTGCGGCGAAGCGGACGGCGAAGCGTGCTGCGAAGCGTGCGGCGAGGCGTGCGGAGAAGGCAGCAGGACAGACGGAGCCAGCCGCAGACCAGACAGCTGGCTCGGTAGAGGAGGAAACCCCGATGCTTCCAGTCCTCGCTACGACGACGGTGGCAACTTTACCGGCCACCGACGCCACTGCCGACGCCGCTGCCTACGCCGCTGCCTACGCCGCTGCCGACGCTGCTGCCGTAGCCGGTAAGAAGAAGAAGAAGCGGACTCGTAACCGCCGGCGGCCGGACGCCGCCTTGGACGCGACGGACCTGCACGCTGCCGGCCGCTCTCTGGTGTGCACCAACTCGCAGCTGGCCGGAGAGGCGGCTGGTGGGCCGGCGGAGTTGCCAAACAGTTGCCCCGACGCCACGTCCCTGTGAGGTCCCGCACGGACTCGCAGGTGGTGCGGGCCAACTGCTCTGGTACTCCAGCGCCCCCGTACCGTATCTTGCCTGCGACCTGGCGCCCACTCTGAGCCAATATTTTACCTGTATCGATGACGTTTGTACTGTTGATGGACGTGAGCAGTTGCTGCGGCGCGAGTTTTATGGCGGGATGGCGTGGCGCGGACGGCAGAGGTCGAGGACGCGTGCGGTCGGCGGCTGTCTTTCTTGGACACGGGGCGCGGGACTGGCTGCCACAGTTCCAGGGAAGGTTTGTCAGTCTCCAAATATCAAATGAAGTTGCCCTCTGTGGCAGACGGGTCCACTTACTCGAAATTGGTGCGGCCTGTGCCGGCGTTGATTGGCCGTTAAGACCGAGTTGAGCTGCTGATAATTACTTGTTGATTGGTTTGATACCTGGAATATATTTAAATCACAAGTCAGAGTTTGGTGTCGCCCAGTTAAGACCTTCACTGGAACTGTTGCGGCTTGGCATATCTGCTGGACCGCCATCGACGTCCTGAAGCACATCAGCGGCCAGTCCACTCAGTAGCTGGCACACGCTCAACCTCTGCCCAAGTTTGCACCACGTAGCGAGTATTGGATCTTAGCTGGTGGATACTTAGTAATTTTTTAGTTTGTTTATCATTGTATTGTATGGCATTGGCGCCATTTCTCCAGTTATTCGTGGACATTGGCAGGAAAGCAAATGGCCACGGTAGTTGGTGCCGATTCACTCCCTGGCATTATAATTCCGCTGGGCGCGCCGTAGTCTTAATCTGAGAAGAACGCACGCACCAACTCGTGGGCCACAGTGTGTGCTGCCCCGCCAAGGAACACTGCCAAGCCGTTCCAGCTCCATTGCTGAATAGTTGGGAGGTGGACTGTGGCAATGAATATGTGGGATGTGGGAATGAACGGGTGGGAGTTGGGTATGTGGGAATTAGTAGGTGCGAGGTGGAGATGTGGGAATACATAGGTGGGAGGTGAGGATGTGTGAATGAATGGGTGGGATGTAGAGATGTTTTAATGAGTGAGTGGGAGGTGGGGTGCGGGAATGAATGGGTGGAATGTGGGAATTAATAGATTGGAGGTAGAGATGTGGAAATTAATAGGTGGAATGTGGGAATTAATAGATTGGAGGTAGAGATGTGAAAATTAATAGGTGGAAGATGGGATGTGGCAATTCCCAGATGGGAGGTGGGATGTGGGAATGAATAGGTGGGAGGTGGAGATGTGCAATGAATAGGTACGCGGCTTGGATTCGCTGTCCAGCTGTAAGCAAGTCGTCGAGCACTGCCGCGGTCGGTGATGTCCAGGGGAGACGATGAGCCATGTGTCGCCCTCCTGTTGGACGACGATGGAACACCTGCGCACGTGCGTCTGCTCTGGCGACGAACGACCCGCAGTATTGCTTTCCACGCCTCATCGGCATTTAGACATATTTTGCGCTCTTGCTATTATTCTGTTTCTTCCTTCTTTAACACAAATTTTACACACCGTGGAGCCGAATGTCTGGGACAGCTTGTGGGGCATATTATAGCGAAAGCAGCAATATTTGTCGTAGTCCCGGTTGTGTGTGTTCCGTAAATAATGCGGAAGACGCGTGGATTCCAACTCGTGGCTCCGATATCGCTCCTGTCCGAAGAGCGGTCAGGTCATTTGACCGTTCGGCCACACTCCACTATGGATCCACATGGAGGCAGACATCATTTCGGATGCGAATAGGCGCCTTGGCTTTGTCAGCTCTCAATCATCAGGTCTTGTGTAAGTTAAGGTGACAATTCGCGCATTGCCACGTCGAGACGAGTTGTTGCTTCACTGCGATGCGTGTGGTATTCTGTATTAGATCCATCCCATCGGCTTCCGTCAGCTGTGGTGTAAGGAATTCCTCGCTATGCTGCGATGTGTGTAATGCTCAGCATTGGATGCTTCTCATCGGCTTCTGTTAGCTGTGTTGTGGCGTATTACTGGCGATTGATAGATACTCTCTAAGGTGGAGCGAAAGCAACTTTTTTAAACGCTGGGTTTAACTATTGAAAAAGTGGCCCCGGTATCTTTAAAAGCCTACATGTAAGTTTTGAGTACGGTCTGAGGATCGCTACTATGGGTGCCTCGACGATGAACAAACTTCTGGCGAGTCAGCAGCGATGTATGTCGTAGGCAACATTATATACGTCTCACCGGCTTCTGTTGGTTGTAGTGTGGGATATTACTCTCTATTCAGCAGCGATGTGTGTCGTAGGCAGCATTACATGCGTCTCACCGGCTTCTGTTGGTTGTAGTGTGGGATATTACTCTCTATTCAGCAGCGATGTGTGTTGTAGGCAGCATTACATGCGTCTCACCAGCTTCCGTTAGCTGTGGTGTGCGATATTACTCGCTATTTTACGATGTGTGTCGTACTCAGCATTAGATTCTTCTCACCAGCTCGTTAGCTGTAGTGTGAGGTGTTACTCGCCACGCTGCGAAGTGTGTCGTACTCAGCGACACACAGCGACTCGTACGATGTGTTTCATCCGTAGCCTCTGCTGACAAAACCGCCAGCGGATAAAAACGTGCGGTGCCTGTGAGCTCAGATAGTTTACGGCAGCTGCCAGTCAACTTTCCAACCGTATGATTTCCTGTCAAATGTCGTGAAGCATTAGCTTCGGTGATCATTACGGATCAAATTGGACCTGATCCTGGCTGTCTTCTACGAGCTCTGCTTGCTACGACTGTATGCTGTACTACTAACGTCGTCTACTCTCTGCAAATGGATGCGCTGTGCGATATTCACTTTCTGACTCTTGCATTTAACTTGAAAATGATCAGCGCTTGTGAGAAAATGTGTAGCGTTTGTAGCCGCTCCGGTAGCTCAGTTGGTTAGAACGCTGGCCTACACTGGTCTCCCCTGTCCTGGCGACACAGGGTTCGAGTCGCTTCACGCGCTCGCGTTTACCCTCCGGCTGGGAGGGTCAGTTGACAGCTGGCCCGATAAGGCCGGAGACGAGCTACTGGGCGGCCGTGTCGGTGCATTGACGGCACGTTAAACCTTCGGTCAAAATTTTGCCGTTGAACTAGAATTCATGGATCGGGTGTTGGGCCAGGGTTCACGCAACACGCTCTACTTGGCAACAGGACCCTGGTCCATAAAGCCACCCCAGCAATAACTCGGATTAAATGTATTATTTTTTTAATGGCGAAAATTGCGCCGTTGCAGTCCAAAAGTTCTTTTTCTTGTTATCGAGCGCGATCTCATAGGAAATAGAACCACCACCCGATTGCATGCGTTACGTCGCCTGTTGCCTTCCCTGGGCGGTGATTGCCGTGCTCATTTGTCCACGTGCAGATACTGTGCCGGAACTGTCCACACACTCACTGGTGACCACTCTCGTGACTGTTGCAGACGACACACGGCCACCTCGCCGTGAGCACCAGGAGCCTGACAGGCCCACCCATCAGCGTGAGCGGCAGGAGCCTGACAGGCCCACCCATCAGCGCGAGCGGCAGGAGCCTGACCGGCCCACCCATCAGCGCGAGCGGCAGGAGCCTGACCGCACCAGCCATCAGCGCGAGCGAGGAGCCTGACAGGCCCACCGGCGAGGGAGCCTGACAAGCCCACCCATCAGCGCGAGCGGCAGGAGCCTGACCGGCCCACCCATCAGCGCGAGCACCAGGAGCCTGACAGGCCCACCCATCAGCGCGAGCGGCAGGAGCCTGACCGGCCCACCCATCAGCGCGAGCGGCAGGAGCCTGACCGGCCCACCCATCAGCGCGAGCGGCAGGAGCCTGACCAGCCCACCCATCAGCGCGAGCGGCAGGAGCCTGACTGCACCAGCCATCAGCGCGAGCGGCAGGTGCCTGACCGGCCCACCCATCAGCGCGAGCGGCAGGGGCCTGACCAGCCCAGCCATCAGCGCGAGCGGCAGGTGCCTGACCGGCCCACCCATCAGCGCGAGCGGCAGGAGCCTGACCGGCCCACCCATCAGCGCGAGCGGCAGCAGCCTGACCGGCCCACCCATCAGCGCGAGCGGCAGGAGCCTGACCGGCCCACCCATCAGCGCGAGCGGCAGCAGCCTGACCGGCCCAGCCATCAGCGCGAGCGGCAGGAGCCTGACCGGCCCACCCAGCAGCGCGAGCGGCAGGAGCCTGACCGGCCCACCCATCAGCGCGAGCGGCAGCAGCCTGACCGGCCCACCCATCAGCGCGAGCGACAGGAGCCTGACCGGCCCACCCATCAGCGCGAGCGGCAGCAGCCTGACCGGCCCAGCCATCAGCGCGAGCGGCAGGAGCCTGACACCAGCCAGGGCCCACCCATCAGCGCGAGCGGCAGGAGCCTGACCGGCCCACCCATCAGCGCGAGCGGCAGGAGCCTGACCGGCCCACCCATCAGCGCGAGCGGCAGGAGCCTGACCGGCCCACCCATCAGCGCGAGCGGCAGGATCCCGACCGGCCCACCCATCAGCGCGAGCGGCAGGAGCCTGACCGGCCCACCCATCAGCGCGAGCGGCAGGAGCCTGACCGGCCCACCCATCAGCGCGAGCGGCAGGATCCCGACCGGCCCACCCATCAGCGCGAGCGGCAGGAGCCTGACCGACCGGCAGCGGTGCGCGCCGCCGACGACAGGACGGCGCTGGACGCTGTCATGGCCCGACTGCGGCCAGCCACGATCGGCGCGGATCTGGCCGCCGCGCCGCCGCCGCCCGGTGCTGATAGCCAGCCGCCGGCCCGGCCCCTGGTGAACGGCGAGGCGCACTCGACGGGCGGCGGCGCCCAGCTGCTGGCGCTGCTGGGCGCGCCGGCAGCCGAGGCGGGCCGGCGCGCCGCGGCCGCCGGCGAGCCCGCCCGCCGCGTGCATGGCACACACCGGGCGGAGAGTCTCGAGCGCCAGCTGGCGGCCGCCGGCCGGCCCGCCGCGCCGCCGCCCGGCTTCTCGGCGCCCGACCTCACCCAGCAGCTGCTGGCCAAGCTTCAGCTGCCGCAGCAGCTGGATCTGCAGGTGATGCAACAGCAGTCGCTGGAGCAGCAGATGTCGCTGCAGCTGCAGCAGCACGTGTCGCAACTAATGGTGCAGCAGCTGGAGCGGCAGGTGCCTCAGCAACTGGAGCTCCAGCAGCTGCAACTGCCACTTGAGCAGCTGCAGCAGCAGTGGCAACCGATGACCAGTGCGCCGCTTGTGCCTCAACTGCTCGTCCAGGCGCAGCCGTCCGACCTGCAGCCTGGTGTCGCGCCCTCCCGCTCTGCTGCCGTCCGGTCCCCAACAGCTGCTGCACGTGCAGCGGCTTACGTACCAGCCGCTACAGCCGGTGGTGAAGCCGCCGCCGCAGGTGGCGGCGCTGGAGGACGGCCGGCAGTGTGACGGGGCCGACCCGGCGGCGGGCCGCCAGCCGGCCTGCTCCTGAACCCCCTCCCCCTCCCCCGGTCCCGCACGTCATCCTCTCTTCACGTGCCGTACGTACAAATCGGTCCGTCCGGCGCCTGCTGGACGAACCTCGCGTGATGTGTTGTCGGTCGGCTGTACATAGCGTGCGCAGGTTGTAACGGGGAGTCGGTGCCCCGCTTGTGGAAATCGATGAGCCCAGCGCTTTTCTTTTAGCCTGTTTTTAGCCTGATTTCAGCCTGTTTTTTCTATGTATTCCAGTGACAATTTAGCTGCTGTGGACGTTATTATTATTATCTTAGCCGGTTGTGTCGGTCGCGACGGCGACCTTACCTTTTACGGTGGCGACTTTTACACAGTTGTTGTTTCACACTGGTCCGGGTGGCGTGACCGACCCGGACGCGATCTCCGTGTATTTGCATGAGCCGGCGTCAGCCGACCAGGACCACGGCAATACACTTGGCGTCGCCAGACACTGGTCTGCGGCCGGGCCTCGGCCCCGCTCTGACGCCCCGCCGGTGGGCCACAGCCGTCGTCGGGAGCCGCGGCCGCCGCGCCGACCACCGCCGACGGCAGAGAGGCTGGCGAACAGGGACAGGGCAGCGCGACGGTATCCACACAGCAGAGGGCGGCGGATTCGGTGGCGCGCGGCCAGCGGCTCAGTTCGCAACAGCGTGACGTCTGGCTGGTGCTGCAGTCTGCTACGGTGTTGGGGCGCTATCGGCGGGGTCTAGTATCCGCCGCCACCGCCATCACCGCCACCACCGCCACCGCCGCCACCGCCGCCGCCGCCGCCGCCACTAGCGCCGCAGTCGAGCTGCGCCGACTGGGAGATGTGCTTGGAGGGTAGGCGGCGGAGGCGTGCGCCCGTCAGCAGGTCGACGCAGTAGCACTGGCTGCCGACACACTGGCGCGGCTCGTAGTCGCCTCGAGCGTCGCACGACACGGTCAGACCGCGCACGTGGCCGCGCCGCACCTCGTACTCGCGCCGAGCACAGTCTGCCGGTGCGACACGCACGTTAGGTCAGGACCAGAGCCTCCAGGTCTGGGGTTCACGTCAGCTGTACCCTCCAGAGGCACCAGATAAGGGGTATACTTCAGCTGTATCCTACAGAGGCTCCAGGCAAGGGGTGTAATTCTGCTATACCCTACAGAGGCTCCAGATCAGTGGTACACGTCAGCTGTACCCAACAGAAGCTCCAGGTCAGGGGTACACGTCAGGTCGAGCACATGAGGGGCACAGCAGGCTACCCATAGAAGCGTGTGACAGTTGTGGTGGCACTGTCCTGCGCCTTATCCGACCACATCCAGAGGAGAAATTGCGTCTATGAGACTGGAGTGTGCCACAGACTGATGATGATTATTGGGGTTTTAGGGTGCGTCAACCCATGCTGGCGGACTGGGTGTGATGCGCCAACTGACACGCTGGACCCTGTCCTCGGTGGGTCAGGCGTGCCACCGCGCGCCACTCACGACAGGTGGTGCTGCCCTCTGGCCGAGACTGGTACCCAGTCAGCTGTGTGCCGGCGGTGTCGGCACAGAAGCAGAGGCCGCGGTGGCACTGTCGGGCGGCGTAGCCGCCGTCCCGGTCACACTGGGGCTGTCGGCCGGTGCCGGCCAGGCGAGCCGCGGCCACCTCACACGCCCGGTCACCGGGGGTGCCCTGCTGTCTGGTGCCTGTCACTGGGTCCACCTGTGGCACAGTCCCGGTCACTGGGGGTGTCCTGCTGTCTGATGCCTGTCACCGGGTCCACCTGTGGCACAGTCATAGTCGCAGTCGCAGTCCCGGTCACCGGGGGGTGTCCTGCTGTCTGGTGCCCGTCGCCGGGTTCACCTGCGGCACAGTCACAGTCCCGGTCGCCGGGGGTGTCCTGCTGTCTGGTGCCCGTCACCGGGTCCACCTGTGGTACAGTCACACGCCCGGTCACCGGGGGTGTCCTGCTGTCTGATGCCTGTCACCGGGTCCACCTGTGGCACAGTCCCGGTCGCAGTCCCGGTCACCGGGTTGTCCTGCTGTCTGGTGCCTGTCACCGGGTCCACCTGTGGCACAGTCACAGTCCCGGTCACCGGGTTGTCCTGCTGTCTGATGCCTGTCACCGGGTCCACCTGTGGCACAGTCACAGTCCCGGTCACCGGGGGTGTCCTGCTGTCTGGTGCCCGTCGCCGGGTTCACCTGCGGCACAGTCACAGTCCCGGTCGCCGGGGGTGTCCTGCTGTCTGGTGTCCGTCACCGTGTCCACCTGTGGCGCAGTCACAGTCCCGGTCACCGGGGGTGTCCTGCTGTCTGGTGCCCGTCACCGTGTCCACCTGTGGCACAGTCACAGTCCCGGTCACCGTGTCCACCTATGGCACAGTCACAGTCCCGGTCACGGGGTGTCCTGCTGGCGTGTCCACCTGTGACACAGTCACAGTCCCGGTCACGGGAGTGTCCTGCTGTCTGGTACCTGTCACCGTGTCCACCTGTGACACAGTCACAGTCACAGTCCCGGTCACCGTGTCCACCTGTGGCACAGTCACAGTCCCGGTCACGGGGGTGTCCTGCTGTCTGGTACCTGTCACCGTGTCCACCTGTGGCACAGTCACAGTCACAGTCCCGGTCACCGGGGGTGTCCTGCTGTCTGGTGCCCGTCACCGTGTCCACCTGTGGCACAGTCACAGTCCCGGTCACCGTGTCCACCTGTGGCACAGTCACAGTCCCGGTCACGGGGGTGTCCTGCTGTCTGGTACCTGCCACCGTGTCCACCTGTGACACAGTCACAGTCCCGGTCACGGGAGTGTCCTGCTGTCTGGTACCTGTCACCGTGTCCACCTGTGACACAGTCACAGTCCCGGTCACCGTGTCCACCTGTGGCACAGTCACAGTCCCGGTCACGGGGGTGTCCTGCTGTCTGGTACCTGTCACCGTGTCCACCTGTGGCACAGTCACAGTCACAGTCCCGGTCGCCGGGGGCGTCCTGCTTTCTGGTGCCCGTCACCGGGTCCACCTGTGGCACAGTCACAGTCCCGGTCACCGGGGGTGTCCTGCTGTCTGGTGCCCGTCGCCGGGCCCGGGTCCGGCACTCGGCACGGTGCAACTGGTACCGCCGTACCACTGGTAGCGCTGCGCCACTGATAGCGCCGTACCACCGACAACGCCCCTACCGCTGGTAACGCCCCTATCACTGGTAACGCCCCTACCGCTGGTAACGCCCGTACCGAGTAGCATTCGGAGCCGATGCACTGTTGCAGCTCGTAGTTGCCGAGCGAGTCGCAGCGCAGCGAGCGGCCGAGCAGCCCCTGGCGGCGGATCTCCCACTGGCGGCGCGCGCAGTGACAGTGCATCTGCGCCGACTGCGAAATGTGCGCCGAGAAGTCTGGTAGCGGCCGGTTCTCCGGGTCCACGCAGCTGCACTGGCTGCCCTACAGGCGCGTGGGAGAGGAGAGGGGGACTGTCAGCAGACTACGGGCAGGATTGTGCTGACATATCGAACGACTGTTCGCGCCGGAAACTTGAACAGGCTCGACTCAAAACAAATATGGTAGGAAAGCATAGTGAAGCAAATTTGGACACGTCACGTATTCCAGCATTTTTTAATAAGCGAACCGAAAAAACAAGCAGACAAACAGAACAAGACATGCGACATAACGCAAGAAGGGAACGGAAAACTTATTAATAGACAGAGGCGCAGCCAAGGGGAGGGGATGCGTCCGGGCCCCCTCTCCACCAGCAATCCAAATACATCAGATCAGACAAGACATTTTGAGATTTTGACCACACAACACCATACATTTTCTGCACACCAAGCGCGCCGAAAGCTTTCTCTATTTCATTGCATTTTTGGGGGGAGTCGCCTCCCCCCCCTTAGGAAAACCCTGGCTGCGTCACTGCTGATGGAACTTTATCAAGCAGACCTAATGCGTTCAAGACTTTTACGGAGCCGGAAGCCTTGATCGTGACGGATTATGCCGTGGTCCAGAAGAGGATGCAGAAATTGTCATTGGAAGGGAGGGGGAGGGGGGGCACTCGTCTGGACAAACGATATTGCGGGAGTTCATGGAGGGCGCCTTCGGCTGAAAATCCTATGAGCGGGGAGGGTGTGTACACTCGAGTGTACTGAAGGGGAACTTTTACTTTCATGTGGGCCTATGCCTCTAAGAGGGGCCTCTTGGACTGATAATTCGATACAGGAGAGGGGGGACTTAAGACACCGGAGTGGCACCTTTAACCGGCTACAGGCGCGTCACCTTGCCATGGCGACGAAGGGAGTGGTTCATGCCCCGGTACCCCCACCCCATGTATCCGCCCCTGTCGTCGCCTGTGGCTGCGCCCGACGATGGCTGGCGGTGTGACGCACCTGGCACTGTTTGGAGGCGTACTGGCCGTGGATGTCGCAGCTTGGCGCAGTGGCGCCCAGACGTGGCGGACCGGCGCCGGCCGTCAGTCGCTTCTGCTCGTCCCAGCACTTGTGGTTGGAGCCGAGCGGCGCACAGATGTCATTCAGCCGCTCCACCTCCGACACGTGTACACTCTGAGGTCGCATAGGTCACACATGGGTCATACATAGGTCACAGTTCAGCGGGACGTCCTCCCCAGCCGCTCCACCTCCGACACGTGTACACTCTGAGGTCGCATAGGTCACACATGGGTCATGCATAGGTCACAGTTCAGCGGGACGTCCTCCCCAGCCGCTCCACCTCTGACACGTGTACACTCTGAGGCCGCATAAGTCACACATAGGTCACAGTTCAGCGGGATGTCCTCCCCAGCCGCTCCACCTCCGACACGTGTACACTCTGAGGCCACATGGGTCATACATAGGTCGCAGTTCAGCGGGACGTCCTCCCCAGCCGCTCCACCTCCGACACGTGTACACTCTGAGGCCACATGGGTCACACATAGGTGTGACTTGCACTTTCGCGGGAGCCTGAGGCCTCATAGGTCACAGTTCAGCGGGAAGTCCTCCCCAGTCGCTTCATCTCTGACACGTTTACACTCTGGGGCCGCATAGGTCACAGTTCGGTGGGACGTCTTTCCCATCCGCTCCACCTCCGACACGTGTACACTCTGATGCCTCATAGGTCACACATAGGTCACAGTTCAGTGGGACGTCCTCCCCAGCCGCTCCACCTCCGACACGTGTACACTCTGAGGTCGCATAGGTCACACAGGGTCATGCATAGGTCACAGTTCAGCGGGACGTCCTCCCCAGCCGCTCCACCTCCGACACGTGTACACTCTGAGGTCGCATAGGTCACACATGGGTCATACATAGGTCACAGTTCAGCGGGACGTCCTCCCCAGCCGCTCCACCTCCGACACGTGTACACTCTGAGGTCGCATAGGTCATGCATAGGTCACAGTTCGGCGGGACGTCCTCCCCAGCCGCTCCACCTCTGACACGTGTACACTCTGAGGCCGCATAGGTCACACATAGGTCACAGTTCAGCGGGACGTCCTCCCCAGCCGCTCCACCTCCGCATGTGTACACTCTGAGGCCACATGGGTCATACATAGGTCGCAGTTCAGCGGGACGTCCTCCCCAACCGCTCCACCTCCGACACGTGTACACTCTGAGGTCACAGTTCAGCGGGACGTCCTCCCCAGCCGCTCCACCTCCGACACGTGTACACTCTGAGGCCACATGGGTCACACATAGGTGTGACTTGCACTTTCGCGGGAGCCTGAGGCCTCATAGGTCACAGTTCAGCGGGAAGTCCTCCCCAGTCGCTTCATCTCTGACACGTTTACACTCTGGGGCCGCATAGGTCACAGTTCAGTGGGACGTCTTTCCCATCCGCTCCACCTCCGACACGTGTACACTCTGATGCCTCATAGGTCACACATAGGTCACAGTTCAGTGGGACGTCCTCCCCAGCCGCTCCACCTCCGACACGTGTACACGCTTGAGTTGGATGAAATAAGTCACATGTGACTTGTGGATGTCCCTTTAGCTTTAGCCCCTCCATCGCGGACATGTACGTATTCTGAGGTATAAGCTCCAATAGCTATACTGCGCATACCATTTGCGCCAAGTTTTGGCGAAAGTGCAAGCATTTCATCAACGATGTTGATGCTAATGCTAACATATCGGCATGATGCATTCAAATTGAAATACCGGTACCGAATTCGGCAGTGTCCTGATTTTGAATACAGTGGAACCAGCTTCGGCTGAAGTACATTCCATAAAGTTCGTAGTTCTTCATTGGCGAATTGAGTCGTCGAATGCTACATACAGTGCAGACATATTAGTCTTCAATGTACCACGCTCAAGTGCACGAGGTTCTCGCAGTGGCGCAGCCAGGATTTTCTGAAGGAGGAGCGCGACCAATAAAATATTTGAAGGAATAAAGAAAGCGTTCGGCGCGCGGAAAATTTCGGTTTTGTGTGATGAAAATGTCAAATTTCTCGTTTGATCTAGTGCGTTTTTGGTTGCTAAGGGGAGTTTTCATGCAATTGGCCGCAAAGGGCATCATCCTGAACGCATGGACTCCTGACCTTGACTGTTATTTGTTGACACTGTAGTGACATGTCCGACTGTCTTTCTTAGTGAAAACTAATCCTGGTTACCTGCGACATTAATTGTCTCATACTATTAACGGACTCCTCATGCCACCCCGGACATTTCTCCACTGTCACTGACCTTCAACCTGAAACATTGACCTCAAAATGTTGGAGCGACAGTACAATTATAATGCAAGCCTTTGGAGCTCCTAATGCAGCCAAACCCGAGGACATTTGAGAACGCCACGGGGCTATCAAATGTGTCCCCATGACCCTAAAACGCTTGCCCTTCCCAATCGAGCCTGGATCCGCCACTGCGGCTGCGACCCCACTGACCTCCAGGCCGGGCCGCTTCTGGCCGGTGAGGTGGTCGACGCAGTAGCAGCTGGAGCCGAGGCACTGGTGGGTGTGGAAGTTGCCCAGCTCGTTGCACGTGATGGACACGCCCACACGTCGGCCGGCAGCCAGCTCCTGCTTGCGGCGTGGGCAGTCTGGGGCGGGGGACGGGGTCGGTCGGGGTCGGTCGACTGACGGCCGGCTACAGGATCGCCATGGCGACGTGTGCAGGCACTGTCCCACAGGTACACTACGCCCACGTGGCAGCGGCATGACACGAACCGACACATGTGTCGGTTCGTGTCGGTTCGTGTCGGTTGTGTCACATGTGTCGGCATGACACGCACTGACACACGTGACAACGACACGCAAGAGTGCATGCGCCACTGGTACAGTTTTTCCTCGAACCTGGGTGGTGCTGTTCCTCTTGTGCACTGATCCATTCCATCCAGTGTCATGTGGCCTAATATTTAATTATTGAAGTTTCGGTGCTACTCGATCAACAGCTGAGAACGTCTCACTCAGTGGCGCAGCCAGGATTTTCCTAAGGGGGCCGACTAAAAAAATGTGACGGAAAATAGAAAGCTTCCGGCGCACGAAACGCGCCGAAAATCTAGGATTTTGCGTGGTGAAAATATCAGAATTTCTAATTTGATCTAGTATATTTTTGGGTGCTAAGAGGAGGCCGGGCCCCTAGCCCCTCTCTTGGGGGATAGGGGCCCCAAGAGAGGGGGCCCTCGCCTGGCAACCCTCTGCCACAGAGCCAGACAGTGACACTCACGACATTGCATGTCCTGGGCGTCCCAGATGTGCCTCTCGTAGCCGTCGATGGTGTTCCCCTCCGGATCGACGCATCGGCATTTGGAGCCCTGTTGAGAAAGGGAATAGGCGCCTGTGAACAGTCAAACCCGTGCATTTTTGCAGGAGAGTGAGAGTAAGTGAGATATAGATAGAGTGAGAGAGTGATTGAGTGAGAGAATGAGATTGAGGGTGAGAGTGAGAATGAAAGTGAGAGAGAGAGAGAGAGAGGCAGAGTAAGTGAGACCGTGAAGAAATATGCCATGCCGATGGACATACGCCATGCCGATGCCAATACCGATGGAGGTAAAACAACCATTTTTGATTCCAATGTAATGGACAATGGACAATGATCTCCAATGGACGAACAGTTTGAGTCATTCTATGGTCTGAGTCTGCTGTTCTGTTAAGCTCTTGAAGAGAAACACAAATGATGACTGCATGACTACTGGAGAGAAAGGGAAACAATTTTTGTTTCATGTCAGCTTCAATCAGAATGACCCAACCTGACCTACGTAGCAAGTGCATAGTCACCTTGAACTTATAGGTTGTGGCCAACTCCCAGGCGTAGGGACAATTTTCAAGTTAGGGACTATAAAGGCGACGGTGAAAGAAGCCATGCTGGGTTCCTGACCTCAAGGACCCCAGTGGTGGCGACGCCCATGCTACCTAGCTTCACCATACACAACCTTTAGAGGCTGAATATATGTCTGATCTCTGCCCGTAGCGTTATTAATTCAGTGCCAAATTATCAAAAAAAAAGGACCGACCCGTATTTCTCGACCCTTCCACATCCGGAATGGCAGCGGGGCTGTGAAGTGGTTCCGACTCTGCTAACATCTGGTCATGAAATAAACGGGGCGAACTGACGCCGCTCCGAGCTATGAGTTGGAATTGACGGTGTTGGGATGACATGCAATGTGAGGGGGCCGAAGGCACGTACCGAGCACTGCTTGGGCTGGTACTTTCCGGAGTGGTCACAGTCAGGCAGACTGGCGCCCAGCGCGTGCGCCTGTCCTCCCGTGTCCATGTGCTGCATCAGGCGGGTACGCTCGTTCCAGCAGGGTGTGTTGCTGCCGAGCAGCGTCTGGCCTCCGGAGCCGAGCAGGCCCGGCCGCTGTGAGCCGAGCAGGCCCGGCCGCTGTGAGCCGCCTGAGTACCCCGCGCCGCCGGACTGGCCGGAGCCGGAGCCGTGGGAGTGTCCGGTGCCGCCGGACTGGCCGGAGCCGGAGCCGTGGGAGTGTCCGGTGCCGCCGGACTGGCCGGAGCCGGAGCCGTGGGCGTGTCCGGTGCCGCCGGACTGGCCGGAGCCGGAGCCGGGAGGTCCGGTGCCGCCGGACTGGCCGGAGGCGTGTCCGGTGCCGCCGGACTGGCCGGAGCCGGAGCCGTGGGCGTGTCCGGTGCCGCCGGACTGGCCGGAGCCGGAGCCGTGGGAGTGTCCGGTGCCGCCGGACTGGCCGGAGCCGGAGCCGTGGGAGTGTCCGGTGCCGCCGGACTGGCCGGAGCCGGAGCCGTGGGCGTGTCCGGTGCCGCCGGACTGGCCGGAGCCGCCAGAGCTGGAGCTGCCGAGGAGACCGGGCGGCGCGCCGCCCCCGCCGCCGCCGCCGCCGCCGCCGCCGTCCAGCCGCTGCAGACAGTCGATAGTGTCCGACTGCGAGATGTGCACGGTGGCCAGGCCCACCTGGGCGCCGGTGCGCGGGTCCACGCAGAAGCACCTCGAGCCGTGACACTGGCGCCGCTCGAAGTTGCCCAGCCGGTCACAGGCGGTCGGCGCGCCGAGCAGGCCGAGCGTCCTGGTCTCGTGATGGCGGCGGGCGCACACTGCGGCACACGGCGCACGATGTGGCCAAACAGGCTCGCCAAGTAGTCGAATGTGGGCGCACATTGGGGCATGCAGCGCAAGCCGTGGACTTCGCCACGGATTTTCAACATGGGGAGACAAGGGCATGGGCACCGCCAGGGGGGGGGGGGTGACGAGGAGGGCACGTGTCCCACGCAAACGTGAAGCTTAACATTGCAACCATAAGGCCTGCATGGACAGAACGGAGCTCAAAACGACCATGTGCCCCCTGTCAAAAATCCGCAGCACCACTGACTGACAAGAGGGTTGATGTCAACTTAACATGCAAGATCATAGGCGCAATGTTAATTTCACAAAGTTTGTGGGTACGCATGCCCCAGTCTTCCACCGTGTCGACCCCGATGGCACCCACTATGGCCAAATGACGGGACATTAGATACCAAGTGCATGTGCACACTATAGCACAGGACGCGTCACTGGTGTTCGGAGGTCGGTCACTTGGATCACTGGTGGTCTGAGCTGGGCCACCGGGTGATCTGAGATGGATCACTGGCAACACGGGTGGTCTGAGATGGGCCGCTAAGATCACCGGCGGTCTGAGATGGGGTGCTGGTGGTCTAAGATATCCCACTGGGATCACTGATGGTCTGAGATGGGCCACTGGGGGCTATGGTGGTCTGGGGTAGATTACTGGGGCATTGGTGGTCTGAGGTAAGTCATTGGACGTGCTGGTATTCTGAGGTGGGTCACTGGGCGTGCTAGTGGTCTGAGGTGGGTCACTGGGTGTGCTAGTGGTCTGGGTGAGTCATTAGACGTGCTAGGGTTCGGAGGTAGCTCACTGGGCGTGTTGGTGGTCTGAGGTAGATTACTGGGGCATTGGTGTCTTGAGGGAGGTCACTGGGCATACTTATATGCTATGTAAGGTGTGCTACCGGGGAAGGGCGACTCACCACACGTCATGGCGTCCGCGCGCCATCTGTCGACAGAGTACCCTGCCATCTGTCGGCCGGCCGCGTCAACGCAGAAACACTGCGAGCCGGCGCACTGTTTGGGCACGTGGCGGCCGAGGCGATCGCAGGCGGGCATCTCGAGGCCGAGCAGCGGGTGCTGCGCCTGCTGCTGCTGCTGCTCCAGCCGGCGGCGCTCGTCCCAGCACGGCTGGTCGCCACCCAGCCGGCGGTCGCAGTCGAGACTGTTGACGCGGCTCACGTGCGCGCTGGCTCCGCCCACCGACTGGCCCGTCTCGTCCACGCAGTAGCACGTGCTGCCCTCGCACTGCACGCGGTGGAAGCCGCCGAATCGGTCGCAGGTGACGGGCCGACCCAGCCCGTCCTGCGCCAGCTCCCAGCCGAGCCGTGCGCACTCTGGCGACGTGAGAGGTCAGGTTAGAGGTCGCAGGTGACGGGCCGACCCAGCCCGTCCTGCGCCAGCTCCCAGCCGTGCGCACTCTGGAGACGTGAGCGGTCAGGTCAGGGCTCACAGGCGGTGGGCCGACCCAGTCCGTCCTGCTCCAGCGCCCAGCCGTGCGCACTCTGAAGACGTGAGGGGTCAGGTTAGGGCTCACAGGCGGTGGGCCGACTTAGGCCCTTCTGCGCCAGAAGCCAGAGGTGGCCAGCGGAGGTGAAAAATCGGTGGAGAGTTAGATGTGATCAACGTAAAAGTGGGATCTCTTCAGAGGTTCGGTTCGGCGAGCAGTAGAGGTCAGGCGAATTATAATTTAGACGGGTTGGGACCAAGCATCAGAGGTCAGATGTGGTCAACAGCGAAACCGACAGGCTAAACAGAGGCTAGGTGCAATGAGCATCGAACGTTAGCGATCAATCAGACGTGATTAGATACGATCAGATGTGGTCAGATGCGGACAGATGTGGTCAGATGTAGTCATCGGATGAGATGAAGTGTTCAGAAGTAATCGCCGAACGTGAGTCGAAATCTCATAACGTCATCATCGGAAGTGATGAATACTGTATCGGTTATTTCGCATCAAGACGGTAAATTGTTTATCAGCATTTGTCTATTAATGTTTAAACGTTTACTTGTAACATTTACAACAAAGCTCAAATTGCTAACGAGAACTCGATAATAGCTGATAGCCACACCGGCGCTACTGCAGTTGCGGCGAAACATGAATCGGAAAACCGACCGGGCACCCTGTTGTGGCCTAGGGGGCCTTGAGGGGCCCGATGAACACAGGAGCCCGTCAGAGGGACAGGTCACCCAAGGTGTTCGAAGAGGACAGGACCGGTCCAGCAACAGTGGCAGTGACCAGAGATGGCTCGAGGTACCGGGAGGGCACATAGCAGGCAGTGACAGATACAATGGTAGACAGGTCCAGGCAGTCACAGCGGCGGTAACCGGAAATCGTTCGAGGGGCTGGAAGAAGTCAGAACCAGTCCAGTAACAGACAGTGACAGTGACCGGACAGTGACAGTGCTCGGACAGTGACAGTGCTCGGACAGTGACAGTGCTCGGACAGTGACAGTGCTCGGACAGTGACAGTGACCGGACAGTGACAGTGACCGGACAGTGACAGTGCTCGGACAGTGACAGTGACCGGACAGTGACAGTGCTCGGACAGTGACAGTGCTCGGACAGTGACAGTGCTCGGACAGTGACAGCGACCGGACAGTGACAGTGCTCGGACAGTGACAGTGCTCGGACAGTGACAGCGATCGGACAGTGACAGTGAGCGCAGATCGCCCGAGGCGCTGTAGGAGGTCAGTGTCAGCTCAGTGACAGCGCCAGCGGCCGGACTGCAGCGCCACTCACTACAGGACATCTGGCCGCGATGCTGGCGCGGCTGCTCGTAGCCGTCCAGCTGGTCGCCGTCGGGCGCCACGCAGTAGCACACCGAGCCGGAGCACTGGCGCGCCGCGAACCGGCCGTCCGCCGCACAGTCGGGCTCCTCGTAGCCGGGCGGCGGCGGCGCGCCGGCCAGCCGCGAGCGCATCTGACGGCGGCGCGCGTCGCACGGCCGCTCGGCGCCCAGCAGGCGGCGCCGATAGCGCGCGCAGTCGAGCGACTCCAGCTGGGCGACGTGCACCTGCGAGCCGGGGATCGCGGCGCCGGTGGCGGCCAGCACGCAGTGGCAGCTGGAGCCGTCGCACTGGTGCTCGGCGAAGTTGCCGTCGGCGTCGCAGCTGACGCCGAGGCCGAGCAGCGCGTCCTGGCGCAGCTCCCACTGGCGGCGCGCGCACAGGCAGCCCATGGCGGCGGCGGCGGCGCGCGGCCGCCGGTACTCGTCCACAGCGCCGCCGTACGGGTCCGCGCAGAAACACTCGGATCCCTGGCGAGAGTGGGCCGGTCAGGGCCGGCCCGCGGCCATCCGTGCTGCGGTGAGGCGCTGCGTTCGGCACTCGACATGCACATCGGGTTCGAGCAGGGTGACGGTCGCACACGCTGTTATGAATTACCACCTAGCGATGACATGCCAAGTAGTGGTTGCATCGGATAGCGGTAGGTGGCGCTGTGGCGTATTGGAGCCGTGTGTGGCGCGGGTGGGACGAATGTGGGTTTTTGGGCGTTGGCCTTGCGGTTAACCTCGGACGGTGATGGGCCCAGTTGAAGTGACAGCGGCGACGCAAAGTGTGTGGCCGTGGTCTCTAGCGGCCTTCTGAGTTTGGACTCTGGTTGTATATTGATTGTTGCGGTGGCACGGACCGACGAATACAGGGAGCGTGAAGAAGCCATCTCTGTATCTAATTTAGAGAGACAGAAGAATCTGTAACTCACGTCACCTGTTTCCCGGACGTTCAACAATCCGTGGACGCTACATGATAAGAGTGCTTGTCATGTTCAAGATAAGATGCTTCTATTCTTGCTCATAGCCAGCCGCACGTGCTGAGTTTTAGTGTGTGTGCGTGTAGTTGGGATTTTTGGCCGCGTCAGCCGCTTCGGCTACATTGCGCCGCAGTTTTATTGTGAACGGGTGGTGCTTGAATACCATCGGAGAGTCGCTAAGCACCACCTAGCTGTTATAACTTCAACATTAGTGCCAATGGGAGGGGGGAGGGGGAATACTACCACCTAGAAACCACAAGGCCATGCAAAAGCTCCGCTCTAAATTATCGGAAGACCTTGGTGTTGGTGTTGGACCTTCGTGTCCACCAGTGTTCAGCCGTTCGAGGAATGCGGAAACCATCGCTTTGTTACTGATCGCATGGGATGAAAACTGGACAGGATTGATTATCAGGATTGTGTTCATCTCCATCCCCAGTGATATGCTGAGAGCGCGAGACTCGCAAAAAGGATTCATGGATTTCGGGGATTTTCTTATAGCCCTTCAACGAGTCGATGTTCACTTCAGTCTTGTACAATTACTGCATGCTATGCTACTGGGTAGAGTATTAAGGATATCATCAGAAGCCTTAGTAACGGCCGACTGTTTCAAAGCGCATTCGAGCGGCTGGCCATTGCGTCTGATGTTACAATCTGCAAGTAATGGAATGGCTCGGTCGAGATTGGAAGAGACCGTCTGGTCTCTTTGCACCTGCAAAGAGACCAGAAACTCCGCCTGCACTACCACTGCGCGCGTGTGGTTGATGGCGCTGGCACTTGTAGTTGATGGCGCTGGCATTTGTGGTTAGTGGCATTGAAGACAGTCGTTGGGAAGTGCAGAACGCCGCGGGACAGGTGTGGCGTCGGGCCCCACACGCACGTGTTATCTCACACGTCCTGACTGCTGTCCTGGCGCCAGCACTTCCCAGTCGCCCGTCGGCGGTGGCGGGATTCACCCCCGGCAGTGTGCTGAGTACTGACCCGGCATTGCTTGGGATGGTAGCGTCCTGTCCGGTCACAATCAGGCTTCTCGGCGCCCAGCAGCGGCTTCTGCACCGCCTCGTGCTTCCGCAGCTTGTCCCAGCACGGCGTCTGCCCGCCGGGCCGCGGCAGGACACCGATCTGAACAGCACACAGAAGTCGGTCACAGCACACAGAAGCTGGTCCCAGCACACAGAAGCCGGTCACAGCACACAGAAGCCGGTCACAGCACACAGAAGCTGGTCACAGCACACAGAAGCCGGTCACAGCACACAGAAGCCGGTCACAGCACACAGAAGCCGGTCACAGCACACAGAAGCTGGTCACAGCACACAGAAGCCGGTCACAGCACACAGAAGCCGGTCACAGCACACAGAAGCCGGTCACAGCACACAGAAGCTGGTCACAGCACACAGAAGCCGGTCACAGCACACAGAAGCCGGTCACAGCACACAGAAGCTGGTCACAGCACACAGAAGCCGGTCACAGCACACAGAAGCTGGTCACAGCACACAGAAGCTGGTCCCAGCACACAGAAGCCGGTCACAGCACACAGAAGACGGTCACAGCACATAGAAGCCGGTCACAGCGCACACAAGCCAGTCACAGCACACATAAGCCAGTCACAGCACACATAAGCCAGTCACAGCACACATAAGCCAGTCACAGCACACATAAGTCAGTCACAGCACACATAAGCCAGTCACAGCACACATAAGCTAGTCACAGCACACATAAGCCAGTCACAGCACACATAAGCCAGTCACAGCACACACAAGCCAGTCACAGCACACATATGCTAGTCACAGCACACATAAGCCAGTCACAGCACACATAAGCCAGTCACAGCACACATAAATCAGTCACAGCACACATAAGCTAGTCACAGCACACATAAGCCAGTCACAACACACACACGCCAGTCACAGCACACATAAGTCAGTCACAGCACACATAAGCCAGTCACA